>JAQGBY010003861.1:0-18052 GCA_034698785.1 Mycogona germanica | reverse complement strand
GCGATTTCATTGAGCCGTTCTGAAATTTTGCTCTGCACACCAAAATCCAATTCTTTGTTTTATAATATAGGATTAACAAAGTAGTAGTAGTAGCTAATGAACGGAAAAGAAGAATAATGCGCACTTGTGATGATCATTTATCGGAAATTATTTTTCATAATTGCAATTCCATAGAGCCCACGTGTAGCCAAAATGGAATGACTCATCGAGTAAATTAAGCTGTAGCATGGCTTCATTCAAGGCGATATTTGCCAAGATCTTGTCATTCTCAGTCTCGATCTCGACTTGGATCTCATTGCGTCTCGATAATGTTTCCAAATTTCGACTAGTTTGGATTTGGGTAAAAAAATTGCTGGTTCCCGGCGGTTTTTTTTCGATTTATTTCGATTATTCGATCTAAAAAGTACTGGTAAAAATTACGTTCCTCGCACAAATGCTGATGCCCCAAGACGGGTACATACATAATCATGAAGAAACGAATAAAAAATGTATTCATCAATTGACAAGAACCACTCCCCCGCTTGTGGCATTTCACATAGCAGCACACATTTCAATTAATTCTGAAATGTTCTTTTACAAAATGAAGGGTTCTGGAACTTCAGAAGATGAGGCTAAAACGTAAGTGTTAATGGCCACGTTTAGCTACAGTTCATTTTTCCTAAATGTTACATTTGCTGAAATTTAATTAATCACCTTCATTGAAACTTCATTCTTTATCGAGCGCTCTCAATAATAAATTAATTTCACTATTATTGATATTTGAAGTACATTTCATTTCATCTATATTACTTTTCATTTTCATAATGTCCGTAATTTAAAATTGTTAGGATCTTATCCTTCCGAATTTTATATATTTCTTTTTGGTCTTCTATTTTTGATTAGAAATTCTGAAAATAATTTTCGAGCAGAATACGAGGAATTGATTGAGGTTCTCCGTTACTTCCTTGATGGCAGGGTTGAAGAGGCCATCAGTAAGATGGCGCCACAGTAAGTGCATCGCAGTATGAATACAGAAAAACATAATTGTCCTTTGATGATGCTTATATCAACCCGGGGTCATAAAGCAATGCATGGTTCATGTGATTTACAATTGTCTTCATTGATGGCGCTGAACCAGTGGCAAACCTACAATTAATATGGACAGAAAAGTTTTGCCGGATACTGTCAGAACCCGGCAACAGCTTCAACGGCTGATTTTTTGAGAAATACGCAAAATCAAGATCTGAAATAACTTGCACTCGATTACAAATTTGTGGATCTATCTACAGCTCAAATTTTATTCTATTTCGTCAAGCCGTTCGTAAGTAAACTCCCGAACAAACAGGTTAAAGAAAGCAAATTAAAAAGCCCACATTCAGGGTTATAATATAGATAATTAACCAGACTAAGAAAATCCAATTTACAAATTGGTCTTGCGTACTATAATGCATGCGTAATTATAATGTGATTAATGTTCACAAAACAGAAAATAATCGAATTTTAAAATGGTCTTCCAAAGATGCCTACAAAATTGAAACAAAAGATAAAAAGTGACATAATGATTCCATATTTCACGTAAACAACATTCCATATGCACTCGTATTTTCACTTTAAATGACAAAAACCAATTTTATTCTATTTCGTCAAGCCGTTCGTAAGTAAACTCCCGAACAAACAGGTTAAAGAAAGCAAATTAAAAAGCCCACATTCAGGGTTATAATATAGATAATTAACCAGACTAAGAAAATCCAATTTACAAATTGGTCTTGCGTACTATAATGCATGCGTAATTATAATGTGATTAATGTTCACAAAACAGAAAATAATCGAATTTTAAAATGGTCTTCCAAAGATGCCTACAAAATTGAAACAAAAGATAAAAAGTGACATAATGATTCCATATTTCACGTAAACAACATTCCATATGCACTCGTATTTTCACTTTAAATGACAAAAACCAATCTCATTCATTCATTCTCAGTTTCGGACAAAGCATTTTACACTCCACTGGCAACACCGTTATTCTATTTTTGCAAGCCCTGATGACAAGTGATCAGGTAAACGCTCCTCAATTTAACTGTCATTTTTAGAAGGGAATTTACCTACCGAAACTCCACCACAAGAGACAAAAGTCCTTCTCTGTCACTTGAATCTATCTGTTGGGCGACCCATTTTGGGCTCGAACCGGTATTCGGGAACTCTGCTCACTAGGAATGACATTCATTAATCTGGTGAAAATGTTTTCTGTCCCAAAACCCATCAAAATTGAAATAATACAAATATTTTTATTATAATGAACCGAACAATGGATTTCCATATACACTATATCTAAAGATGGTCAGTACTGATTGAACCTTAATTTTTCTTTTAACATTTTTCGACGATGGTGGGGTTCATGTAGGTGGACATCGAGAAAGCTGACCGTTCGTTAAAAATAACAACAGATTTATGCATCAAAAGAAGACGACGCATGACGATCACCAATAACTTTGTCACCAATATCATAATGAAACCAAACTACAGTGACTACACTGAAGGTATAAATTGCATTTCTGAATTTTTACTTACCTGTGCTGGCTAAGCTTTGAAGCAGGTGTCGTTACCTCGTCCAAGCTATATTAGAATGTCATTTGGTAGATCAGTAGTGCGAATCTTAGCAACTTATTTTGCTAAGCCGCATTTTCTTTTTTGCAGAGGAAGCCATTGCTGAGATGATGTTATCATCGTCTTTAATGATAAAGTCTGTCCTTTCGTTTATGCAGAACGACAATATTTTCTCGCTTATTAAAAGTGGACTCCGAATAAGAACCAGCTTCATGCTTTGCAAGTAAGCATGATTGGGGAAATATTTATGTTGCCATGAAGGAGAATGTCAATTTTTAATTTAAAAAATACAAGGTGTGTTGGAGGAATCCCCCAGGTAAACCGCCACCTTGTTTTATTAAAAAAAAATTATATTACTAATCACGATATATGCATTTGTCGAACTAATAATACTACTACTCAAAATTATGTTGAAAAATAGCTGAGAGTTGTAACTTTAAGTGTAACATGATTGGGAAAATATTTATGTTGCCATGAAGGAGAATGTCAATTTAAAAAAAAATACAAGGTGTGTTGGAGGAATCCCTGAGGTGAACCGCCACCTTGTTTTATTAAAAAAAATTATATTACTAATCACGATATATGCATTTGTCGAACTAATAATACTACTACTCAAAATTATGTTGAAAAATAGCTGAGAGTTGTAACTTGAAGTTATGTAAGATTTAAAATTATCTTAATGTATTGGTGTTTCTTATTACAATCAAATAGAACTTCTAAACAAATATGCATTGGATTTTTTATTGTGAGAAAAACTAGACTTTAAAAGGGTCTCCATGGTATAGAAATGTCCAATTTTGATAATTATCAATAGTTTATGCACACAATATAACACGACACGATGCACATAAAAAAACAAATCGCCGAAACCGGAATGATGTAGAAGGACGAGATTGTGAAATAAACAAACGCAAAAATGCACTGGTTACTGTTCCTTGGCAGGAAATGCGAAGAAATTCTGGAACAGAGACACTGGACAGACCAAGTGGGGAAAAATAACTTCAAATGTGGTGTTATGCTTGGTTTGGGAATGCATCATCTGGTAGGTATATTATGCTGAACGCTGAATGACATCACCCTTTACCTTGTGTCAAAACCCAACAAATTAGAACAAATTAAGTTTTCAAGACCAACGTTTTCGGGAGTTGCCTTGTTCTCCCTCCTCCTCCTATTTTTCTATATTTTACATATTTTTCGTCTGGTTATTTTCAAGGCGGTGCCTGTAATAGCCACAACTCGAATCTTATGCTCTTTCTAATTGTATTTGTGTCAGTTAAGCGTGAAGGCTGAATTTATTTTTTCAGGGCCTCTCTGGTCTCCCAACAACCGTGCTGAAGTTAATGAAATTTGCGGGCATGTATGCTAACAAGGTAAGAATATTTTAAGTTGGCAATAATCCACTTTATTATTAATGCTAATTATGATTCAATATGACATCATATTAAGGAAGATAATTGAATGCGGCACTAAATTTAGATACATAAAATTGCTTTTTCTCAAACAGCATTCATTTGATTATATTTGTCCCAGTAATAAAATTGACAAGTTTACAGCAAAAGTTGATAATGCAAAAATTATGGAACGAAGCAGTAGTGTAGATTTCTACAATTTAAAGGCAAGAGCTCTTTTAATTTTTGTTATATGTATATTATTTTTTAAGAAAGTTATATTTTCAAATTTCTATCTATAAAGGAAATTGGATTGCAAGCGCTGGCAAAGGGTCAACAATTTCTTGACACCCTGGCAGGGCCGTTGTGTTTGGTGCTTAATTTGGTGTATCAAGTGGTATTCAATTTTTCCTATGGTACGTTAAAAGAAACACGTTAAAAGTTTCTAAAAAATAAAATTGTCATTATAAGTTCTAGTATGCCTTGTGCAGCTGTACATATTGGTGTGTGTGTACTTGTTTAGGCTCTGGGAAAATTGATATTGAGAATTGCAAATCGATTTTGCAACCACTACAAAAGGCATATCCAGATGTAAGTATCTGTTCAAAACAAAACTTTAAAAATAAACAAAAAGTAAAAGATTAAATATAAAATTGAGTTATACGATAAACAAGATAAATCCCGCTTCGCTCGGTTGCTGCCCACGTCATGGCAGTGAAAATATTTTCCAATGTTTTTAAGTCACTGTTTTGGTTTTGGAGTCAATGTGGTGGAGCTGGTGCAGGAAAAGATTCCCCTAAGCTAGACGGACTTATTAATAATTTTAGAAGTACACAAGGTCTTTGAGCAATTACGACAATCCCTTCATCCTGCTTTTTATGAACAATGCCATAGATATTTATAGCGATGCGACTGCAATTAACTCAATTATAAGATCCCCGATATTTTTCGATAAAAACAGGATAACATGCATTATGGATTACAACTACAAGGTCTTTGAGCAATTACGACAATCCCTTCATCCTGCTTTTTATGAACAATGCCATAGATATTTATAGCGATGCGACTGCAATTAACTCAATTATAAGATCCCCGATATTTTTCGATAAAAACAGGATAACATGCATTATGGATTACAACTAGTTATGTGTTATAGGGAACGCTGACGCTGTACTTCTCCAGTCACATCGAAGCGATCCAAGGTAATATTGAGAAAGCCACTGAGATGCTTCTCAAGTCAGCCACATCAGACGATAACTGGACGCAAATGAAGCACTTGATCTATTGGGAGCTGCATTGGTTCTACACGTAAATACATTATATTTATGATATTTGGCTCAATCTCAGCCAAAGCTACACATAAGAAACATGATTTCATTTTTTCATCAGCTAATGTCCTATGATTTGTAATAATTCACTCATTTGAATGTTTGCTGTCATTTTTCACAAAAGCTCACAAATTAGCGTTGAAAAAGTATATTTTAGGGTGTGATTTTTTTTAAAATTTCTTTGTGTATATTTAACAGATTCGAGTGTCAATGGCACAAAAGCCAGCAATTCATGGAGATTATCCAAAAGGATACCTGTTGGTCTAAAACAATCGCCTCATATCTATTGGCATCTGTTATGAGCATGCGCAAAGACCTCAGTGAAGCCGAACAAGAGCAGGTTGTGGAACTCATGAGGTAGGCATATGATATTGCGAAAGAGAAATGATTGTCACACGTCACTTTCCGATAATTTTAAAGGTGGAAAAATTCTGAATTCGAGAAAGTTGAATTGCAAAATGTGAGTCCGCACCGGAAACCGAATCAGAACCGACATTGTTACATTGTTTGATTCAACAATTTTGTGTTTTATCATACAGAAATGCGCCAAACTTTTTGAGACGATTTGCTGGGAAGTCGTTGCATATGGAGAAGTTCGTGTGCAAGCGGGTGGCCCGATTTGAGGCCCAAAACAAGTGGTTGTTTCTTCCTATCATCGTACGTACAATTGGAAAATAAAGTTTTTTCCTCCTTAATCCATCTTTGATATCGTCAACAAATGTATTTGTTGAAATTTCCCGACATGAAATTTGTCACAAACATGTATAATTTAAATGTAATAATATGAAATGTGCTCAATACAGATTATATCTTTCTCTCTCAAGGAAGCCTTCTATGTTTATCACTATTTTCTGGTGGCCAGGAACAGCACTGGCACTCTTCTTGCATTTCTGGAAATCATTGAGCGAGCCATTGATGATCTGGTGGCAGAACAATCAGGTAGTACTTTCTCAATTCATTGATTATTATTATTAAATAGTATTTAATGTTTACTCTATTTAATTAATAGTTTGATTATTTAGAAACCATCTATTTCGTTGACAACTTCTGCTTGGGTTTACTGCTGAAAGGCGTTTGCCTACGACATTTAAAGAAGTCTCTGCAAGCAGAAGAATGCTTTAGAGAGTTACTGGAAAAGTAAGGTTACGTTTTTATTCGTATTTGGTTGTTCAGCTGTTCAACGATGTATTAGATGATAATTTGAAAATTACAGAGTCTATAATTGTGTTCGAGTAACTCCATATTTTTTGTACAATTTCGCAGAAAGAAGAAAATTGTAGAAGACAATTTTTTGCCGGCTTTTGCGTTGGTCGAGTTAGGATTTCTGCACCTCGAGTGCAACAGGCCTTTTCAGGCTACCCATTATTTCGATCTGGCCAAGTAAGTAACACTCTGGTAAATTAAATAATATGAAAGGTAAATCTTGCTATATTATATTGCAATGGTAGTGGAAACTCTAAAACCTAATACCTGGTCCTACCCTAGCTGTGTTGGATGCAGGTATGGTGTATGGCCCTTCCTTAAAAATAAAATTTCAGTTTTAATAAAATAAATTTAATATGACAGAATCATGGAACACTTGAAACATCTTTATTTAAAAGGTTCATCAACGTAAAATGTATTTTACTATTAAGGTTGTCCGAGTTGGGTATATTAAACTGCGCGGGTGATTTTTACATTAGGGAATACAAGAAAATTTCGATGGAATCACGACTTCACCTTCGAATTCATGCTGGCCTTTCTGAAATTAAGGAGCTGAATGAACAAAGAAAGAAAAAGGCAACGTTGAATCACTAGACTAACCCAGAATGTCTAAAAAAATATTCACACCGTATTCATAATCTATCTTTTGACATTGTGTTGTTTTATGTGCGGAATACTTTTATTTACAACCTTCGCTTTTTCTGAACATTTTTGAAATTTTGTATGTTTAAAAATTGCTGTTGCAATTGCGTATTTGAAAATGACATAAGAAATTATTTCGACAAAAAAAGTCCGCTTGGATCGCTGTCGAGTGGGCCAATGACATGCAAGAGTCGAGAGCGGGCGTCCAGCGCACTCTTGTTTTGCCATGTTGGCCCAACCAGTACGATAATACTGCATAAATTAAAAGTCAGCGATAGTCAGGCGATTTAATCGATACCAAAATATTGAGATCACATACAAATTGAAAAGTTAATCGATTCGCAGTTCCACGTGCTATTGATTTCGAATAAATTCGTTTGGCGCTTTTTTTTTACAAATGTGAATTGCTGAAATGTGGCATTAAAAATTTAGTTTCGTTTGTATTTTATTTGGTGGTTTGTGAGAAATAAATTTCCTCATTTATCTTTTTTTATTTCGAGTTGTTATTAAGTTTTATAATTGGATATAATAATTGGATATTAATTTTTCTCCGTTTCTAATCGTGGTAATGTTTTACGAGAAAGCTGAATGTTAAAAATCTGGTATATAGAATGATTATTAAAACTTGAACATTTAAAAAAAAATCAATGGAAGACTATGGTTCTTAATTAATTTATAATTTCAGACAAACAGCCGAGATTTGTATCTGCTGAAATAACACTTTATTTAAATAATGCATTCGAATATGCCTGTACTCCAAAAATGCGAGAGCATTTACGTCATTTGTCAACTGTAACTCAACAACTATAAATGAAATGTTTTTCGCAAACTGTCGTTTGTAGTCGATGGTGTTGATAGTCGATAGTCGAAATTATATCGAACAGCTTGTGCGACAAGAGTCGCGAACCAACGCGAGAAATGGCGCATTGCGCTTGAGCGGCGGAAGTAGAGGATGCTGGAGCTGGATCTCAGAAACGGAAATGCGGGTACGTTGACCGTCAAAACGTGCCAAGAGAAAAACGCAGTGTCTACGAAGTGAACTGGGGGTGCTGCCCTGCTCCACGTCGCAAGTGGGGTTCGCGGGACCAAATGCCCCTGTGCCTAAATCGAGCGCATCCATGAATCTGGGTAGGTGCAGATTCGCCCTCTGTTGTTTAAAATAACTGACTGTGTCTACTTGGTAGAGATCTTTCCACTAGGGAATTGCGTAATGTCAATAAATGTGCGACGAATGATCCAGTGATGCCAACACGAGATCTCAGTCAACTATAATTCTGTGAAATATTGTGACACTTCATGATACACCCCACAGAAAAATTACTTACAAATTGTGCAGATCAATCGAAAATGTAGGAAAATGAATATTAAATTATTTTTTAAAAAAACTGAAATTTTAATTATATCAACAGGAGTGTAATTCTAAAGGTTCACGTGTAATGGACCGACCAGAAAAGTCAAAATCAAAGAGTACAGCGCAAACGTCGTCATAAAGACAAATTATTTAAATAAAAATAAAATAATTGACAGTTGAAGTGCAAATTCGGAAACATAATGGTCATTGTTAACTATTGTTAGTGAACATTATTTTAATTTTGTTATAATTTTATTGACATTTAATCTGTAGGATGATTAGCCTTTTAAGCTTTAAAGCTTAGAGGAATGCATTGTTCTATATTATTATATATTTATAAATCACGTCATGTTTCGTGGGGTGAACTATCCTCACTCACTAAATGGCGGCCACTAAATTTCAAGAGTTTTTAAATAAATACGAGGGCATTTGTTAGTTTTGTTGGGTCGATTGAACCGACAACTCCAACGGAAAGCGCGAAGTCAGAGAACTCCTGATTCAAAACATGTTGCCACACTGACTGAAAAAAGAATTTCGCCACTCCATAAATTGCATTTTTACAGCTCCGGGTTTAATGACTGTGTTTTTGTGTAGTCAAACTACGTCACGCATTGATCCGTTGGATGTCCTTGACTAGACCGCATTTGACTTTCCGTCTGTCGCAATCCGACGCAGGAAACTCGTCAGATCGATATCTCTTCGAGTCCACAAAATCCACACACTCCATATTTGTGGTCGACCACTCCAAGCGTTTCCACTTTGTAGCGCCACCTGCCGTTCAAATATTGACATTATGTTTTCTATAGATTTTGAAGTTATACGGGGCGTACTGGTGGTACAGGGGGGGGACTAGTTCAGAGAGAACCGGAATAGGTCAACAGGGTTGGGCGCCCCGCAGGCACAAATTGTCCACCGGTGTCCCCCTCATCCACCTGCTGGACAAGCACTCTATTAACCTACTGTGTGGCATACACTTGAGACTGAAACATGTATCAAAGTGATAGTCCAGTGCGTGCGTGGACGGGCATAACGGGAGGTAGAATCTTAACAAGGTGCGCACAAATAGCCTACAAGTGAAGAGTTCACCTATTTGGCAGTTGAGTGCAAATTGCACCTCTTCGAGAAATGTATCTACCTGTGTAGCTTGACGTTAGCGAAGATGATGTAGCGGCTGTGTTGCATTGAGCGGAAGCGCAGGAAAGAGTACAGGCTGAATGTTGTGAAACGTAAGGGAAATTATTGATGTTATAAAAGTTCTGCAGTAACACATTTTCTGACTGGAAAAAATCGGTTTTTTTCTCTATGTAACACAATCGCTCATGAACGCTGTTTCGTCACTAAGGATATTTTGTTTCTCGTCGCAAGTGCTCGATAGCAATACTTTTTTTTTTTTAATACGAACTCAACCTGGGATTTAAATGTGTGGATAGGGTTCGAAGAGCATTGGCCATTTTTGTTAGCGATTCGACGTGTCTGTGAGTATTTTATTTTTATTTTGGTTACTGGGAATACATGTTCAGTTCGCAACACATTTTGGAAAATATTTATTGCTTGTTCTGGTAACTATTTTGACGGTTTTAATTTATTGACTATTGTTTTCGTACGTATATTTGTTGTCGGTTAACTGTTCAAAATAGTGCTGACAAGTTTATCCGGAAACTTCATTTTACATTGTCATACAGGATGGCGTAAAAAAAAAAGTTTCGCTAGAAATTTGATCATAAAATTGCAACTCTTGTTTATTCCATTAAAATTTGGCACGCATGTTAAATTGAGTAATTTAACATTTAAAATGTTAAATGTTAAATTACTCTGTTCTTTCCTTCAAAATGTTAAATGTTAAATTACTCTGTATTCTTTCCTTCCTCACGTTCGCGTTCGAAATTGCGAAACGTCACCAAACCAGCCAATCACCGGCCGACGAACATTTTTGTTCGCTGGCGGAGTTTGTCGACAAACCCTACCCAGCACAAAATTGATGAATGTGGATGGAAGCAGAAGACCGAATAATGACGTCATGGAGTTGCACGTGCGCGAGACCAATTCATAAAGAAAAGAGTAACATGTGTGTCAAATTTTCATGGAATAAATTAAAGAGTTTATGATCAAATTTTTTTGAATTTTTTTTAAATTGTACTTTGTACGCGTAACTGTACTCACATCGTACATTGGTTTTTCTATTTTAAGCAGGTTCTCGCGCTACTATTATATTTTAGAATTTATGGGAATGAAGATTAAGGCAAGGCTTTTAATGCTAAATTAATGAATGTATTGTTTTTAATGTTAATTAATATTAGTAATATTTTTAATCCTACTTTAAACTTGATCTCTCCTATATTGGCAAATACGTGCGAGAAATATTTCTTCTTTGGTTAAATTAGTTTCATTGATTGTTTTTAAATGTAAAAACAAGGTAACTTTTCAATATATTAATTTCCTCCATCGCTTTAACAAAACAATAATATTTGATATTTTTAGTACACTGCAAATGAAACCCCATTTTTGAAACTTTGAAACTTTGTGTTTTGAAACCTGTTCCTGACAGAATAAAGTGTCTTTTACTATTGGACATCTTTTCAACCAGTTATTTATTATTTAACTAGTTGGAAATCATTTTATTTGTGTTAGATTGTTGATAAATATTGTTAATTGGGATTTCTTAATTTTGAATTTAAACAAATTTTACGTGTTGTATCACGCTGCTCCATAATCTAGTTTGAAAAGTGCCCTTTATAATCCTCTTTTTTTCTTTTTTCTTTGCAATATTTATTTTAGTGTCGGATTAGAAAAACTATTCGAACACAGAGTACAATTAATTGTACCTGTAATCCGAACCCATAACCCATACCGATCAAGCACTTTAATATCACCTAAAAAATAACGTTTCCCTATATTCTTCAATTTCAGACTGGCGGCTATCGATTGAAACGGTCAAAGGAAACAAAACAAATCGATTATATGGATGGATGTCAGGCGTGAAGAGTGCGATGCAGTGAAGCACGACATATGCGTGACGGGTCACTACAAGTCGAGTCGCCATTCATAATTTACCACAACCTCCATGTTATGCAACCACATTGGCTTATCACGTCGCATATCGTGTGGCGCCATCTGTCGACAGAAGCACAACAACTGTCATCGATTTCGTCGAATTTGTTTTGTGACACTTCCAACGAATCTAGTGTAGACATCGCAAAGAAAATATATATATATATATATACGATTATCCGGCAGACCTTCGATAGACTTTATCAAAGCCGTTTCACATTCAATATTAAGTAAGACAAAGTGTAAGGGGGCGCCACCACTTGGTGAAAAACGCGGCATCGCTGCCCTCCAGTGACTGAAATTATCCCTGGCAAGAGTTTTTGTTCAGTGCGTATCGATATAATACAACAGGCTAGACGGTGCATCCAAATGGCGAATTGATTGTTGATGGTAGCCACAGTCACATACATATTATATCAATAGAAAAGCTAAGGAAATTGGTGGAAGTGGGTGGTGGTGGTGCGTTCTGAGATAAGGTGTATCGCGATATCGCGGAGACAGTGGATCGCATCCAAAGTGCAACGCCGTATCTCCTCACCATGAACGGTTTATACGTGGAGGCGCCGACCCGGGCGCCTCATTGTCACAATCGAGGGAGCTCCGGTGACACAGCCAAGTGGAAGTCCTGGTTCAACAACAAGATGGCCGACGACAGCGATCACGAAGACGTAAGTGTATCTCTTTCTATCTCACTGTGTGGTGGACTCCGCACTTGCAACGAAATTTTAAGATAAAATATCACTTTTTTTTAAATGTCAATTTTTAAGACGCTTGTGGTCGTCATCTTGGAATTCAGATATTAAGAAGCCTCCAGATTATTGACAAAGTCGCCAAGCTTCAGTCGAAAAGGCATCTTAAAATGTGTATGTTACTTTTGCAGTGCACTTGTATACTGCATAGTAATGCATAGGGATTTTTTAAGGTTCACTATTTAAATACTTTATAAAAGTTACTTGTAAAATATAGTAAGATGCTTTCACATGTGCACCACCTGTTAAAATTCTGGGAAGCGAAAGCAACTCTCTAAGAAGCTGTTGCAATCTTGACCGATACAATGGTCCTCGTAGGAATATTTTGAATGACAGACTTTTGAGTTGCGGAAAAATGTTGCAAGATAATAATAATTTCAGTTTCAACAACAAACTTTTGTTGTACATAAACTTCGAACTATAAATGTAACGTTTAAAATTAGAGTTGCACAAGAAAAACGAATGAAATAATTTCGAACCTGTTGGCGATGTTAATAACTGATTGGAAAGATGTCCAATAATAGTAAAAGACACTTTATTCTGTCAGGTACAGGAGAATATTATTCTGTATAAGGTACAAACTAAACTTGAATGACTGAAGGGTGCACTATAAATCAAATGTCAAATATTAAACATCACTTGCATTGAAAAATATGATAAGACAAAAGTGTGTCATAAACAATCGTGTCAACTTATCTTAACCGAATAAAAGGTGAATTACTATGTAGAAGTATTGGGACATGGTGAAAGTTTCCGCCGCTTTTGAACAGGAGATGAAACTTCAAGCTCTTTCGCTAAGTCAGCACAAGTTCGTTTGGAATTAGTCTCCACCATTTCCTTCAGCTGAGCATCTTAAGGGCTTGAGAGGCGTCCACTACGTGGTGCATCTTCGAGGCTCAGATCTCCGGACCTGAATTTTGCAAGCCATTCTCGCACTGTTCTTTCTTTAGGGTATTGCTGTCGAACGCTTTTTGAAGATTTTCAGTTGCCTCACTTGCTTTATGACCAAGTTTGAACTCATAGAGTACCAGAAGTCGAAAATCACGTTTGTTCATGGTATAAGAAGAAGTAACTTAGCATTACTAATTCTTTTATTGGATAATGATAGAGTAGACGTTCTGGTACAAAATGATGTAGCACATGTCCTAGAAATTGCTACTAAAATATTTTATTTTTCAATCGTAAGTCGGGCAATGCAAAAACGGCAGAACTTTCTACATGACCCAATACACGTATGTCATTCTGCCGGTTGCTTTAATACTGAAACAATATTTTTAGCGAACGGGAATCGAGACAACGTTCTTTTATCTCGATTTGCTAACCGCAATCTGTCATTTTTCTGATTTATATATCTCTAAGAACTCGATTTATGAACACAGTTTTGCTAAGACTATGACTGAATTTTTGTGTTTCTGGAGTTTATGTTAGACACAAATAACGAATAGCGAATTTTATTATTCAACTTCAAGATTTGAAGTTTCCAAGATTTCTAGATCACAACTCTGCACAAATTGTATATGAGTCTTTAATTATATATTTAAAGGTCATTTCAAATGATCTAATAAAACTACAACGATTTGCTATCTGAAAGGGTTGCTATCTGAAATAATTGTACCGATTGTAAAAGGTGCATGAAATACGCGATACTTGAAATTATTTCAAGCACTTGAACAATTACAGCCACAAACAGGGTACAAATAGTTATCTGCAGTAAATGTCTATGCAAATTATCTAATCGGAAATATCGTAATTAACGGACGCACAGAATGCTCTAGACAAACATGTCGAAATCATTTTGCATAACAAATCACTATGCGATAGTGATAATTTAGATACAACGTCATGACTTCAAGTTAGCCAAGACTCCTGTTTTTGGTTGAGACACCACAATTATTTCAAGACTCCTTCCATGGAAGGGGATTAAAACGTTATCCCGCTGGTATCTTTAAAATTAAATTGACACGCCAGATAAACATGTATACCGTAAGAATGGGTACCAACTTTACGAAATTAAATTAAGACGTTTTGATTTACGGTGCAGTTTGCCAGGAACGAAGCGCCCTTTTCATAGATATTGGTATCTTTCGGTATTAAAAAATTGATTAAAAACTGCTTCGTTAAAGAGATTGGTCTCAGGTGGATACGTAGACCTGGCCATAAAAACTGATACCGAAATTAGGTACACGAATTGTACACTTGATTAATCTTTATCCGGTCGCGATTCTCCACTTGATGTCTCTTGTGCAGTCTGATTTGACGCACATGCTGATTAAAATGGATTCAACAAAGTGGAAGTGTATTAAAATATCACCACGATTATATACGGGCCCATTTCGCTACCCATTTCGTTAACATTTTACGGAAGGGGCAAGATAAACTAATCACCATCGATTGCCAATTGCTGCTGTCTAAAAAAGAGGTGCACGAAACTCAAAGGTGAGATGGTCTCAAAACATTTCCACCCTGAAAGCATTCAATATAAATTTTGGTCTCACCGGTCCGTCGATTGACAATGTCATAGATCCGTATTAGTTTTTACCTATCCCACATATACGGTCAATTTTCTTTCCTTATCTCATACAGACAGACTATAGCGGATATTTCCACAATGTAACTCCTATTCTGTTATTGTGTTTAAACAAAAGCAGAGTAGGTAAACTCACTTCCCTATTTCTTGCGCAAGTTATTTCGTATGCCTTTGAGATGGACAACGTGTTGGTAATATGTGGTCCCTAGCATTGTTGGAAAAAATGTTTACAAACATTTGAGAACGTATTCGTACAGAATATCCTTTGCCTTCGACAGCTCAACAACCAGATATCAAAGAGGGGAAAAGGTCTAGAGCACAAAGAGTCTTTGCACATTTTCTCAAGACACCTTTATCTGAATCTCAATTCTTCAGCTCGCTACCAGAAATGATTTTAAAGTAGTGGCTGAGTTTAGGCAACTTGGGCAGCCTCACATAAGCCGCCTCTATTTGCAGTGCAGAGCAGTTTTATATGTACCTTTTCATGGGGCGTAACTTGAATGTGCATTTTCCAGCAATGGGCAAATTTATATTGACTCGTTCAATTGTGTATATGAAAATAGGCTACGGTACCCCAGTATTAAAATATATACACGTAGATAGTGTGCAAATTCAGAGTTTCGTTCAAATAGACACGAAACATCCTGTTTTTGCCTGTAGGCATGCTCCCATCCATGACTCTACTGCACTCAAGGTTGCTATCTCTACAGTATTTGCATGCATGATAAAAATAATATAGTCGCGAATTTATTGAATATAAATTACGTTTCAGACAGTACAAATACTGTAAGATGACATTTTTACAAACAGTATGAAACTAATTTATTTCCGATGCCACTTAAATTCGCCTTAAGACGACACTTCACTGTTGAGTTTCCATTCCAGAAAAAAAATAGTTCATTTGTCCTTTTGGTCGAAATCTAACGGCCTGCCGTGTTCTTAAGTTAGACATCATCATGTTATAAGTCAGAACGTAGTCTATTGTTTCAGTATTTCGATAGCCAATGATGTGGATCAACTTTTCCACCTTGTACAAAAAAAACCATACAATTGAAATGAGAATACTTATTAATGGTCAGGTTACACTTCCTGCACTCGCAAAAGAATTTTGCCAATCGCGCTTGACTAGCCACAATTGTAGGTAGTAGTTAATGTCCCTCGGATTGCATAAACGAAATTGGTGAGGTGCATTCTGGAGTCACGACAGGCAGCCTCCTGACCACCACGCCCTTAGCGCCACTTTGTCCAGCAATCCGTGCCCTCGACGATTGTCCCTGTCGTCTTATCCTGGATTAAGTGGGGTCGCAACGGTAGTGTCCCACTGGACAAACCGCCCGACGGGTACTGACCTCAATTCTTGCACGACAGGTATGACATTTAATCAACCAATCTGGACCAACCCAAAATGAAAAGCGAAAAAGGAAACGGCAGAGTTTAGACAAGATTCTATTCGCGCTAGTCTTTGTCTATGTGAATGTCTTATCTTGAGTATAGTTAATGACGTTTTGAAATAACAATTGCTGAAATCGTGGTCTTATCTTTGACCTTTGCAAGTTGTTGCGAACTCCTTTTATTGTATTGTATTTCTTATCAAGTTTTGAATGCGACATTAATAGCAATTTCATTTTTTAACAGATTCGAGGAAGACTAGAACGGCATGCTCAGGGGTTGGATTGAGAGTTTGAGGGGCGCGATCCATTGCGATTGATTAGTTTTTGTTTCGCGTGAATTAATTTCGAAAATAAAATTTGCTTTTTTCATATGCCATTATGATATATTATTCGTTTTATATCATTGTTTTTTGGATTTTGGAAACCATATCATCCAAAATAGTTGTAACGCTTAGACGTTTGTGCTCCCTTTTTTAGACGGTGCGATTAGACATAGAAACCCGGTTCCTAGCAATTTACTGCGAAAATGCGACACTTGTGACATTTTTGTTATGTAAACGTTCGAGCACCGTTTTCTAATCGACTAATTTCCGCATTGCATCGACACATTTGCGTTGCCGCTCCATTCCGTCACTTCACATTGCTCTATCAGAAAAATTAATCTAATATGGGGGATCATGATGAAAACAACAAAAACCTTTAACACGTGGATAATTTAAAGCGATCGTTTAATTTTTTTTAATCAATATGGTCACGCTTCATCCACGCGACGTTGTAATTTTTATTTTATTTTATTTTATGTACATGCCTGTGTGGATTTACTCTGCGTGCATAAACTTTTGATACGACTTTGTAATGTTTGTTCTATCTAGAGGGCGCTGAATTTAGTTTTTATAAATTTCTCAGATGTTGCGTCTTCGAATTGTTGCCAAAAATGAAAGCGCTATACATGCGCTATGCAGCGCTCTCGCGTGGCGCAATTGCCGCCCATTCAATTTTCGAGAGCGCCTTCAGCGTTCAGAGGGAAATCCTAACTGTGGCTCCATGAACAGCTCTCTTGGTTTCACTGATCCGTTGAACTTGAAAAGCTCCATGGAGCTGTGATTTTGTGGTGTCATGAAATGGAACTGGACAGGGTTTAAACCCCGCTTCACGTTTCCCAACCTTGGCGAATAATCTTACACACTTACAAGAGTAATTTAAGAACTCACATTTTTTAACGCATTATGTTCGTCCGAATTTTCCACTATTGTCTTGACTACATGTGAGTACACTGATTTTCAATTTGAAAGGATGGCAATTGAAATGTTCAAAACGATGTCAAAAATGTCATTAAGGATCTCAAATCTTAAAGATGGCAAAATGTTATACCACTCGTACATTGTACGTGTATATAACGATATGTAAAGATTGGCTATGGTTGCATGAATTACGTAATAAGATAACAGGCTGCGGTTTTCACATATAGATATTGATACGGTAAGCGTGTACGTGTTCAGGTATGTGCTGACGGTATGAACAATAATGGATCTGATTAATTGCGATTCCGCCACTTCACATTAATCTGCATGTGTAATTTCACTGACGTTCACCCGATTGCCCAACAACCTAGATTAATCTGCATTACATGCATATATTATATAGCTTATGTATGGCATTTATACACTGTGGTCCATAAAAACGTGCACCTCAAATAATAGATATCACAACTTCGTGAAAAATGCTTCAATTTAATTGAAATTCAGCAGTGTTCTACTTTAATTATTAGAGATTCAAATTTGCCGTGCCTAGGTGGCGCTGAATATCAGCTTCATTTTATTTAAGAGAGATGTTGCTGCTGAA
>JAQGBY010003860.1:0-18055 GCA_034698785.1 Mycogona germanica | reverse complement strand
TCTCGCCCGAAAAATTCCGAAGGTGTCGGCCGGAATCGAAACCGCGATCACGGGCTAAGAGGCGAACGCGCTACCTCGCTGCCACCGACACCTCCCCTGCAATAACCGTAGTCAACAAATGTCAAGTACATGTAAACAATCTGTACGTCTACAAACTGTACGCTGCCTGAACATGGACGTGTAAAAATAAAATGCTCAAGTGCCATTAAATTGTATTCCTTAATAAAAAAAATTGTAGAAATAACTGGGTCCTACATTCTTCAAAAGTAGGCGAGGACCTGATTCACGATGACACAAGTCACGAAATCTTGTAATTTTTCCAATCAGGGAATCTTGCTACATGGTTAGACATAGCTACAGTGTTTTTAATGTGAATAAATGACCATTTTGCCAAAAGGCAAAACGTTGAAAGCTAGATAGATATAGCAGTGTAATCCGAAAGTGTAGCGTTGGTCAGCGAGGAAATATTTTCAAATATCCACAATTACTGTAACTTTCGGATTACACTGCTATATCTATCTAGCTTTCAACGTTTTGACTTTTGGCAAAATGGTCATTAACTCGACATCCGATTCGGCGTGCTTCGGCACTTTTATTTTTTAGTTTTTAATGTGTCCTATAAAAGTTGAACATTTCTGGACACTTTTCAAAATGGCGAGAGAGGGCGCTTGAGTGCAACTAAGTGCGTTCACATGGCACGACAAAGGTGGAACAAGTGCAGTTGCTCCGTTATGTGCCGTGCAAGTTCTGTTGTTGTTTTGGCGACAAAATGGCGGCACCGAATGACCAACCACGTTGTCGATTGTGCTGGATCGCCACATTGATGAAACCATGTAGCCGCTAAGCACAGCGGCCAAACAAAATAATTTGCCAGCAACAATGGTTTATACGAAATTCATAATTATGTATTTTGTTACTTGACATCTTAAGAATCGAATAAACATATAATAATGTACGACTCGTCGTAGCAAAGTCGATATTGCGACTGACTGTGGCTTGACCGGTTTCGATTCCCGGCGCCGGCTCTGGAAAATTGCGATCCCGGAGTACGGGGCGGGGACTCACATAGTGCCGAAGTGCCATGAAGTAAACAGAACGCCTGTAGTGCGGTTGACAACATTCATATAAATAAAAAAATAATAAAATTACTTACTCCGTCTTTTCTGGCGACTTTCCGTTTTTGGCATTCTTGACTGCGGGAATTCGAACAAAAAAATTGGGCACTCAATTAGGCTGCGCTGAATGAGAGAAGTTGCGACCGTCTACGGCGAAACTCAAGCGTGGAATGACGTCCTCATCCGGGCTAATCCGGGCATCTCTCCGAAACCCACCTCCAATCACAAGCCGGGAAATGGCTCTCATTGGCTGAGAGCGCTACGTCATCGCTGACCTCCATTGTACACATGGTTCCTTTCCTCTTTGTTACCTGAAAAATGAAAAGTTGAGAACTAAGCGCATGCAAACCGGGTGAACACAAATAAACAAGGGATGTAGTAAGTAAAATTGTGTGACAAATGTTAGTTAAATTTGCGTGCTGCATATATGCAATCTACATTGAATGGACGACTGAATTATAAATATTACTTGAATATAAAGGTTTCCACTCGGTCCGTATTTCATTCAGCGCTAATATAAGATGGGCAATCCATTCAATATATTATTCGTTGTAGTAGCTTTCAGGCATGCACAGGATATTTATTTATAGAATATTTAGAGATTGATGCGCATGCATTTACCAGAGACCCAGATGTTAAGGACAAGGGTTTTAGTCCTAATTCAATGTGACCATGTAGGGCTAAGAATTTAGGCTTACTTTAGGCATCACATGGAAGTCACGTCCGGCGATCGCTACACTGGATGTTGTTTTCATTGGTTGAAACTGCTAGGTCACCTGGGCATTGTATCGCCTTCTTCGTTCGAATTGTTTTTGGCGAATGTGGAAAAACACAAAAAATTAAGAAACGTCAGTTAGAGGTTTACCGGTGATTCGGTTAGACCTAGTACTTCTATTAAGTCTTGTATTCACGCCCAGATAGGGATAAGTGGCATATTTTTAAATGTGTCTTAAGTATAGCAATTTCTCTTAAATTTCACTGGTGTTGACCAAGAGTTGAACGCGCTCAGTAGTCAATGCACTAACCACGACAAACAACACTTCATTACGACTCGTCGTAGCCCAGTTGGTTTAGCGACTGACTGTGGTTTTGGCGGTCCCGGGTTCGATTCCCGGCGCGGGCTCTCGAAAATTTCGATCCTGGGGTCGTTCCCCCTCGCACAGTGCCGAAGCATTATGAGGGGGACGTAACGCCTGTAGTGCGGTTGACTACAGTTGATTAGAAACAAAACAAAAATGTACTACTTGTCCTAGTTACAGGCTTGAACGCTAGTTTATAGAATATTAAAACTTGCCTGGATTTCCCCTGAAGTCCCTTTTAACTATTTGCCAAGGTACATTAATGATTTTGATGCCCTTTAGGCACCAAGATTTTAAGCCTAATTTACAACAATAACTGCAAATTTTACCCTCAAGAAACCCCATTCATATATCAAATTCGGTCATTCCAGTACCAGAATTAGATTTACAAATTTGTTGATAATTTGTACGGCTCGTCCTAGCCCATTTAGTCGACATACATTGGTGGCACGACAGTCTAAGGTTAGGATGCCGACCGCAACACTCGTTTAATTAACCCCCTTCTCGAGTACTGGTGATGATTCCCCATAGGCTCTATTGCGGAAGAACCGAATAGGTCTAGAGGAATAGATGTTCACTACAGCATATCCTGTACCGGTCTTTAGAATCAAACTAGAGTTAATTATAAATCTGTGAGCAATAATTTATCAGAAATTAATATTCCCTTATTTCATTCTTTGGTACATTCATTTTCTTTGGCTAAACTGCTTGTACCACGAATGCGATTTGGCGTCAAGTGGAACATGCCTAGGTGAGCCTCTCTCTCTCTACTGCCTGTGGCTCGGCGGTCCCGGGTTCGATTCCCGGCGTGGGCTCTCGAAAATTTCGATCCAGGGGTACTGGTTGTGCACCTCACATAGTGCCTAAGCTCCATGAGGGGTACGTAATGCCTGTAGTGCGGTTGACTACGGTTGATTGGGAAAAAAAAAGTAAGATCGCTATCTGCTCCAATATTTCAATAAATATTAAAATTGTGTGTTGGATGTGGATATATGCAATCTGTATTAAATATACGGATTCAGAATCCAGGCTAGCGCTGGACAAAAGATGAACACTAATAAACTCAAGAAAAATAACAATTCCGTATTAATCATTTTTTTTAAATTAACTCTTAGTCAACTGCACTACAGGATTTTCTGTACCCCTCATGGTGCTTAGGCACTATGTGAGGGGCACATATTCGACAGTACCCCGGGATCAAATAATCGAGAGCCCACGCTGGGAATCGAACCCTGGACCGCCGAGCCAATCAGTCGCAATACGGACTGGGCTACGACGAGTCGTACTAATTTTGCTTGAATATTAAGGTCTAACTCAGTCCATTTTCCATTCTGCACTGATATGCAATTGGCAATCCTTTCAATGTACAGATAATAGTATTCAACACTAATTGTGCTTTGTTGAGGCTTTCATTCATCTCTTAAGATGTAATTTGTAGAATCTTCAAAGACTGATTAGTCTTCATGTAACCCCCAAGGTCAATGACAAGAATTAGTCCTAAACCAATGTGGCTCTCAACGATTTTAGGCTTACTTCAGGCGTCGTTTGTGATTTTCATTGGCTGAAACTGCTACGTCATCAGCGCCTTCCATCGCCATCTTCATTCGAATTGTTTTTGACACTTTGTGATGGGTTGAAAATATGGAAAAGCCTAAAAACACAAGTCAAACATATAGAAAAGTCAGCCTAAAGAACCTGCGTTCAATTGTTTGACAAACGTATCGATATGAGTTCCAATATTTTAAAAACAATATAATTATTGAATAGAAGAATGATAAGAGCTGGACGAAAGACTACATAGTGTCATTGTTAGTTAGTAAAAGGCACTCGAGATGAATCACAATTTTTTCTGTTATTAAGTTGACTTGTGTGCTAAAGTGGGTAGCACTTGGTCTGTTTCTCATTCAGCCTTATTATAAGGTTGTGAATCCTCTCGATGCCTACAGGTGTTTGACTAAACCGTTGTTTATTAAAATAGTGAGTGTGCCATTTGAGTGAACACCGTCTGAATCCCAGCACTAGAGGCCAGAGTAGTTACTTAGCCCCGGTCCATATTTTTTCCTCGTCACGACTTGCCCCACAGCTATATTGTTGCTGAAGAAGCTTACCGGCGGTTTGGTTCGACCTAGTACTTTTGTCTAGGCTAAGCTTCATGCCCAGATACCATAGCCATACAGATGCCATTTGTTGCAGGGTCAACTCTTGGTGTTGGCCCTGCGATCTACTAGTAGTCAATGAGTGTTAGAATCAAGGTCAACGTAGTAACCAGACAACGAGTAAAAACGCAAATCATATTTCAAGGATACATTCACCTTTATTCGTTAATCGTGAAACGAAAATGTACATTTTAAAGTCAGCATTGCATGCCCATTTTAATTGCATGAACGCAGCCATTTTGATATTTTATAATCGCGCTTCCGAAGTTCCGATTCGCGGCTAATCGCGATTAATCGAAAAACAATGCCGTCTAGCGACAATTGAGAAAACTACGAAGCGGAGTCATTGGCCAATCATTGGCGTCACTTTTGCGTGTCGTGTCTCGAATCTGTGACGCTTCGTCTTTGTGGCTTCCTGACAGTGAAGTTCTGTTCTAGCTTGTATATGACGTTCCAGGTATCCTGTATCTGACGCTTCCAGTGCGTGACGCGTCCCCCAATATTCGGCAATGCACACGAAGTAGTTTCCCCTTCAAGTCGATAGATGGCGGTTCTGCGCTTCATAGTTTCCCCTCCTGTCGATGTTGACTTAGGCCTATGTAAACTGACTGAGTAACGACGATACTAGCCAAATCCAGCACGAATATATTTTAATAACTATATCATATATTTATTGGTAAGATTAGTAAAAATGTAGCAATAATTGCCACGTGAATCGCCTTGCCCCTCCACAAACGCCAGCTGAACGAGTCACAAACAGACTGGACTGTACAACAAAAACCCAAAACAAGGACGAAGCGCCGTCATGCCGTTTACGGACGACGACCGTGCCGTCATCTCATTCTTGCGTCTAAACAAGAAGTACAGCGCCAAGCGACTGCTCCGAGAGTTCCCAGACAGGGGCTGGTCAATCAGTGGCTTGGGACGTATGCTCCGTAAGATCGACACGACCGGCTCCACCGAGCGGCGTCCGGGAAGTGGCCGCAGCCGCAGCGGGCGCACCCTGGAGAACATCGAACGGGTCAAGCAGGCGTTGCAGGAACATCCCTCCCTGAAGGAGGAAGGTGGTAAAGACTGTAAGCGCAGACAGAACAGCGGCGGAGGACCGGTGGACAAACGGTCGCACCGAGAGATCGCCCGGAAGCTGGGCATGTCGAAGACTTGCGTCAGCAGCATCATCAAGAATGATCTGGGACTGCGTTGTCTGAAGCGGCGGCCGATAGTCGACATGAATGAAACACAGAGGTAGTGAGGAGAATCTTGATTGGGGATGAACCCAGAACAGCCCCCAATCGGTCCAGAAAAATTGACTCGTGAGAGAAGAGATTAACAGTTCTGAATGGCTTTCGAACATGTGACCGAAAGGGGTTTGACAACATGCAGTTCTAATTTTGTCTACCACGAGTCGATTGCCAATATATAAACGATTGATTGCTGTATTTAATTTCTCGAGTCTGTCTCATAACTTATATCTTACTTATCTCTAGCAAAGCGCGACTGGAATGCGCCAAACAGCTGCTGTCCACCTGTCCGACCAGCACAGTCTCTTTCGTCTGGTTCACCGATCGTCGCCTGTTCACTGTGGCCACCCCGTCCCACACCCAACACGATCGCATCTACGCGGCAGCCACACCTCGAGAGAAGAAGCCTGGCGTTGCGAAACGTGAGTTCTGATCCTCATTCGGGATCACCAGAATGGAACGATCAATTTGTCAAATTACCATCAGAAAATGCAAATTACCATGCATTACAAAGTCTCACAAATTTGTTCGATCTTGATCCGCCCTTGGACATGACAATGCTAAATTGTGTTCCATATTTTAAAATTCTTTCGGTCCAGTAGCCAACGAAATGAATCAGGCCAGTGAATTACTGCACAAAATTCGTTATCAGTGAAACTGACTTAAGGATACACTTTTGTAGATGAAATAAAATATTGTCGTCAATAATATCAATTGCAACTCCTCTTCCGGTGATTCCTAGCTCGTGACAAGGGACTGCTGGTCTGCGTGGGCATCTCCAACCTAGGACGCACCGGCATCCACTTCCTGCAGCCGGGCATGAAGATCGACGGCGCCTACTACCGCGACGTGCTGCTCGCCCAGCACCTGTTGCCGGACATCCGTGAGACCTGCCCAGACGACATTCCCTGTCTCTTCCAGCACGACGGAGCGCCCGTGCACCGTGCGCGTGAGACGATACAGATGCTGCGCGCCGAGGCCGTTGAGGTGGTACAAACGCCGGCCAACAGTGGCGACCTCAATCCGCTCGGCTACCGCGTGTGGAACGCGCTGCAGGAGAGCGTGTACCGGACACCGGTGTGTGACGTGGCCGATCTGCGTCATCGCCTGTGGTGCGCCTGGCACCAGCTGGACCAGGACGTCATCGACACCGCCATCGAGCAGTGGCGGGTGCGGTTGGCTGCCTGCGTGGCTACGCGAGGCAAGCTGTTCGAAAAGAAATTGTGATTGCCCTATTTCTATTTTTATTTCCCCTTCTACTCTGTATTATCAGGTTGAAGGTAGATTCCTTCTGTCACATAGCCTTACCAGTCGTTCTGATCTTTGCATGTTCTAAATGATTTTTTGTTTTAAATAATTTGCAGATCGGGCAATAGGTTAAAGCTTCCACCGAATGACCACGAATCTTTTCCGGTTTGCATTACCGCGCTGGGCAAAAATGAATCTGGTACGAGGAAGCGGCATACTGCACCAGTACGTATAAATACATTGTTTCATTCTTTTGAGCGCAGGTGGCTAAGAGACATTTTTTTTTTTTACAACCTATCAACTTTAGTCAATCGCACTAACGGCGTTACGTCCCCCCTCATGGTGATCAGGCACTGTGCGAGGGGAAGGACCAGTACCCCGGGATCGAAACTTTCGAGAACCCGCGCCGGGAATCGAACCCGGGACCGCCGAAACCAGTCAGTTGCTAAACCAACTGGGCCACGACGAGTAATAACATCATAACAACATAGTTTAATGATAACTATGTTACTTACATAGTTAAACTGTATCTTAAATAATCAAAACCGACAATCAAATCACATTTCAATTATCATAAAACCCTGGAAAATTGTTATTTATGATAGAACTGTTTCATTTTTTGTGCAGAATATGGACTGCAATAGGAGTCTGAATATGCAGATTGTTTCCACAGCAAAGGGTATGTACAAGTAAACAATACTTACTAGTTCTTTTATCGAATCCATCTAGCGAACAACTCTGAACAATATGTAATGTCAAATGTACTTTGGAAACCCTGAACATGCAAATTGTTTCCTCTTTCTGGTAGGCGGCGATATTTTGTGTAATTGAGACTCCACCAAATAGTAAATCCACCTGGCGATTATCCACTACACAATAACCTGAATCTTAATTTCTCTTTTCCCACCTACTTTTAGATGATCGTTCAGATTGCTTACCAGACATTGGTCCAGACAATCCGTGCCATATCATTGCAGGCAGCCAAATGGACAAGCTCCTGGCCACTGGTGGCCCATCCTGGCTCGAGTCTCTGACCAGCACCATGCCCTCCACCATCTCTTTCATGGAGACGTCCGGAACGGGGACGACTGCCGCTGCAGCATTGTCCGGCGGCAGTGGCAATGGCAGCAGCACCAACAACCAGACGATCGGTTATCCCAACCTGTCTGGTGGCGTCCCCTCGCGGGGAGCGTCATTGTCGGTGGCGCATCATGGTGGACAGCATCACTCGTTTCAGCCACCTTACCAGTCCCACCATGTGGACGAACTGTCCTATTTGGGTTTGCAGCCACGTTTTCTTTAAGATTTCACACAAATTGGTAAGAATATCACTGTGCGAGTTTGTCGATAATTGAGCTCAAAATCTAAGTGCCGACAGTAACTTTGTATGAAATAGCAGAAAAAACGTTTTCTGACAAGTCCATTGCAATTTAATTTTTATTATCCGTTATTAATTTCTATTAAATATCACTTTTGATACCGATAACCTTATTCCAGTTGAACTTTGTGCACTGAGCGTTTTGGCACTAAAAGTTGTCATAGGGTCGGTCTTCAGAGATTTTTCTAAGCAATTATATTTGTTTTCTCATGCATAGATTTTATGGTATTTTATGTTTTTATTTATGTTTATGAAGTCTTTTATGCATTCGCAGTGATAATGACCATCTTGCAGTTTGATACCTGCTAGATTTAAATAGAAAGTGTTCAGGAACACACCGAGACGGATGATATTTTAAGAAGAAAAATTGCACTACTTTCCAATAAATCAGAAAAATAGTTAAAAATGACGGAATAAATGTGTCTTACTATCGGACATTTTTGACTATTTTTCTGATTTATTGGAAAGTATAGTGCAATTTTTCTTCTGCTAGATTTAAGATTAAAAGATAAAGATTTTTGTAATTATTTTTTAATTACAACATTTTGCAATATTGGAAATACAATTGCGTGATGAAGGTTTAGACCCAATATATTTTTTTCGGGACATCTGCAATTGCACATCTAGAAGGATGCTCATTGATTGAATGGAATATGTTTCAACTGTTGTGGCTTTCATTGATTGTCCGCGTGTTGGATATGTTGATCCCCATCGATGAAGATATCTTCATTGAGCTTTTTGAATCTTAAAAGTTTCTGTTCAACATCTTTAAATTGCCAAATGTGTGTGTTGCAATTGCTGTGTGAAAATGTTAAATCACTGTCCATCTGCTTGTACATTTATTGGTATCACAATGAATGAAATGAGGGGACTTTGATATAAGAGAAGTAAAATAAGTATACCACCAATTCAAAGAATTAACATCGTCGTAGCTGCTCATAGGAATGAACGATTTGTTGATCTTAATGAATACTTTCTAATAGAACTGCAATTCCTTGGCCACCTCCGATGCAGGCAGAACCGATACCATATTTGCCACCCCGTCTCCTACAAAATTGTTCGGAGGAAAATAAATTCCAATAAGCATTTAGAACTGGACAATGAATGGATAAACATAACCTATTCTTTCAATTGACTTGTTGCCTGATTTGTTGATTGATGCAAGCCAATTAATCAAACAAATTCCATCTGAAATTTATTGGGTTACAAATAGCTTTACAAATACAATGCTCACCGTAACTCGTGCACCAGATGACTGGTAATTCTGCTTCCGGTTGCACCGAGTGGATGACCTAATGCGATGGCGCCACCATTGACGTTAGTTTTGGATCGATCCAAACCCAATTCCTTCTCCACAGCCAGGTACTGAGCAGCAAAAGCCTCGTTCACCTGCATCAAACCACATAATATTTAAAAAATATCGAAGTTACAGAACTGGAACCATGTTTGAAAATAAGCGTTAGAAATTTTGGAAGCATGAAAATCATTTGAATTTATTGTAAAGTTGCAACTCAAATTAATGTCCCAAATTGATTGGCATAATCAAAATTAGAAAGACACGACAAATAGTTCCATATAGCGTTCGTATTTATGTTATTAGGAGACAACCCCTATTTCATTATAAATTTATTATGAATTATGATATGTTTATATTTATGCTCACTGATTACCTCGACCAAGTCGACGTCCTGCAATTTTATTCTCGCAGCTTGACACAGTTTGTTGATGGCCGGAACCGGTCCAATGCCCATGATGTGGGGATCGCATCCTGAAATAAACAGCATTCTCTTGAACAACATCCAAACAAATTGGAGAAACTAATCAGATACTGATCATCAGTCAGTGAAAAGATGTAGGAGATAAACTTACCCACGTACGAAAATCCCACGAATCTGGCCAGTGGTTTCAAGTTATGAGTTTTCACAGCGTCGTAGCTGGCCAATACCACGGCCCCGGAGCCATCGCTGATGCCCTGAAAGATGAGACAAATTAATTCGTGCGACAACTCAGCGTTAAATAATCTTTCAGCAATTTAATTCAATAGGACCCTCATCTATTGCATTAGCAATGGGACGGTCCGAAACTTCGCGTCTTCAGTTTTCCTTCGTTTGTTATTTTTTGTATTACTTTATTTGTATTTTGTGAAGACGTTCGAAATAATAATGTAAAAAAAGATCAGTTTCGATATCCTCAAAAGTGGGGGCGAGATATTCCGGAAGATTTAGAAACATACCGATGCGTTGCCAGCAGTGACAACGCCACCTTCCTTGAAGACGGTCGGCAGTTTGCCCAACGATTCCATTGACGTTTCGCGTGGATGCTCGTCGGTGGTCATGGTGACGTCTCCCTTCTTCGTCTTGATGACTATTGGGACAATCTCTTCATCGAAGTATCCTGCTTGTTTCGCTGGCCAACAAAATCAAAGAAACAAAAATTTCAAATATTGAGCGCGTCTTGAATAAATCTAAAACCGAAAAAGTGACTTCTTCGGTCGAGCTCAAATAGCTCACCAACAGCGTAATTCAGCGCCATGAAATTTGCACTGGATGTAATTCAACATATCTTAAGGTCATCGCAACTTATTTCATGTTTTTTTTAAAAAATGAATTTGACGAACAATAAAAAGGAATACCTTTTTGATATCTGGTCTGTGATTGGAGCGCGTATTCGTCGCACTCCTGACGGGATATATTGTATTTGGCTGCCAGGTTCTCGGCGGTCATTCCCATGGTTGTGTTGATGTTCCAATCGGTCAGTCCCACCCACAAAGTATCTTCCAACTGGATATTTATTTAAAAGAGTGCAGAAATTGAAATAGTGGAATTTCGCATACGACGGTCGTCTTGAATCACAAATTAAAATTCAGATCCCAACATTCTTTGATTAGATAGACTTCATATTATTTTATTCTTGATTTGCATATAGAAAAAGTTAGTACTTCGCGAAATTATTTCTTAATAAAACGAATAAACAAATTGGCATATGGGTTAATTTTCGAATGCCAGCATTCAGTAGGCTAGAGTTGCATATCGACTGAACTGTATTTAAAAAATAATAACATTCAATGAACAAGTTGATTATTTTAGTTACATCAATGTTTCCAAATTAACATAAAGCTTTGGCCATGTTTCGCGTTTTTTCGCGACAAACACAAGTCCCTCCAAAAATATGTCCCTAAATGTTTAAAATCCGATGATTGCACACCAATGGACAACTTACATTGTAAGTTTGTCCCAGTTTTGTTCCGTATCGAATTCCCCTAGCAGTGAATGGCGCCATACTCATGGTTTCGGCGCCGCCGGTCAAGGCAATACCGGCCATCTCCGTTATTATATCCTATTTAAAAAGAAAAATTCCCAACCAAATTGAGAAACGATTTCATATAATGTTTTTGGCAAAGTATTAAAAAACTGATATAACTGAATGTTGCCAATTTTAAATGTTAACTTGTCCTACCTGAGCGCCGTTGATCATGGCCTGAAATCCAGAACCACACTGACGATTAACAATGAGAGCCGGCACATGTTGAGGAATTCCAATCTTAAGACTAGATTGCCGTGCTATGCCCCGTGAATCTTTGGACACCCACTACAGGTGATGGAAAAGGTGGACCAAGAACCAACAAATTATAATATCAGCATTTATATACCATTTCCGATCTAAAAACTCTATAAAAAAAAAGTTAAAATTTTCTTCTGGGCACATGACACCAACCTGCATGACACTTCCTATGATAACCGAATCCACTGCATCCAGTTTGACGTTGGCCGCTGTCAGCGCGGCCTTCGAGGCGATTTCCTGGAGCTGAGGTGGCGAGAAATCACGAAGTTTGCCGCCAAAGGTACCAAAGGGAGTCCGCTTACATCCCACCAAATAAATGGCTGAAATGTATCAATAAGATTAACCGCCAAATGAATGGAATGACTCGAATAATTATGAGAAGATCATCGACTTTTAAAGTATCTTAATTTATAGGTGGTAAGCAGCACTTGAAAAACAGAAAGAACCACAAAATAATTCTTCTGTAAAAAGATGAATTGTATAATTCAGAATTCATTCGGCCAGATCAATGACAATGTTATTAATTAAATATGTTTGGAGTCACAGTTGTGATTTGTAATCATGATGATTTGTCCAATTTTTAATAATCGATTCAATCAATGTGCAGGTAAATAAAATGGTGCCGTATCATCTTCTTTCTCAATGTACTGGTGCTAAAAAAACTTTTCCATATTTGTTTGATCAGATTTTCCGAAATCATCCATCGAATCGAATGAATTTTATTCATGATAGAGCAATAACATGCCAACACTTTGGCTATTTCAACTTCTCTTCGAAGTATTCTGTATTTGAATTTTAGACGCGTTTCAGACGCGCGAGTTTTTATTGGCATCTGTTAGTTTGCGCGTTTCAGATACATTCTCGAAACATTTCAGATAATGATTTTGTTTGATTATTTGGTAATTATCTGAAAGTGGAATTTATAGTCCTTTCGAAATTTGTCGTTGTAATGAGTGTGATCTTCGTCGCGAATTGGGATGACCGATCGCATACTGTGCGCACCCCAGACAATAATATCTGGTTGAAGAACTGGAAGATCGGCCACAATCACAGTCTTTACAACGACAAATTTACAGTGGACTATTAATTTCAGTATTGTATATCCTGTCAAAACAAAACAACACAAAATTTTCATCTGAAATGTTACGCGCAACTATCAGATCATGAAGTGAAACGCGCAACTATCAGATGCCAACAAAATATTGCGCGTCTGAAACGAACGAAAAGTGGAACGCGCAAAATCCAGCCTATGTAAAACTGAAAGGAAATTTTACGAAGAAAAATTGAAATAACCAAAATGTTCGTTTGTTATTGCTCAATTATGAAAACCAAATCCATGCGATTCGATGGGTTATTTCAGATCTGATCGAAAATAAAAATCGAAACGTTTTTATTGGAACACCTTGTATGTACACGGAAGTACACTATTCAAATTGCATCAGTTTTTATCGTCTGCATATAGAAGCAACTGAATTAACCTCAATACTAAACACCCAAGCATGTTCAGGGTGCTAAAGTGCTTTGACAAAGTGGAATAAGAAACCCTGTCAACAATCCATAAAGCAGAGCTAGGACACAATGACACTTCAGGGGTACATGGAACCATAATTTCAGCGACTATTTACATTACCTTTATTAAACGTGGCCATGTCTGTCTTGCTAATGTACAATTGTGACCTTCGAGTTGCACATCTGATTCCGGACAGCCACACGCTAGCGCTTATCGCCAACACTGAACATAGCATTCGAACTAGGTGCACTTCACAACCTACAAGCTCAAGGTTGCTCAGCACCAGTCACACTTTGCTCTCTGGCCACTTGGCGTCAATCTCCAAATATATCCGCATTCAATGCGTACAACGCGTTTAGATAAATGTATTCGTGTGACACTTTATAGATAAGTCACATCGCAATAAAAAAAATATGATCTGTCGCTATCGAGTGTCTCGACAAATTGTTATCTAGACTGAAAAGTCATAAAACCTTAATTCTTAGTTAGTGACCAAATTCGGCACTATTTTATTTACTTAGTCAGTGGTTGAAAATGTATTATTTTATTTAAATTAATTTTAAAAAATGTTCATCGAATGAAACGCTGAAAAAATTATTTTATCCTAGTTCAACTTTTATTAAATACTCTGTAATGGTTTCATTTGTTCAGCACCTACGAACATAATTGTCTACTTAAGAAATTGCCAGATTTTCATTTTAATAATGCACAAGGAACCAAAAGAGTAGCAATTGATTATTTCCTTTAAGACATATTATTGGAAAAAAAGTCACTGATCATTTTTTTTTGCCCAAACAACTGTAGTCAACCGCACTACAGGCGTTACGTCCCCTCATGTGCGAGGGGCACCTCCAGTACCCCGGGATCGAAATTTTCGAGCCCGCGCCGGGAATCGAACCGGGGACCGCCGAGCCACAGTCAGTCCCTAAACCAACTGGGCTACGACGAGTCGTACAATTCAGATTTCTGATTCTTTTAAGCCCGCAATATGAAATACATTTTCTTTAAATGTAAGATTCAGTAAATATAAATATTCAATTTTAAAAAATGTCTTTCAGATGGGATTAAAAACTTTTGAAAAAGGTTCGAACCAGTTCCCTTTCCCTCCCCCAAGAGAACTTGTCAAGGTGTCGTCAAAATCATTTATCGTGACGTAAGAATACACAAAAACAAATTCTAAATCGAAATATATATTTATTATTAATTATTTTTCTTATGGATACACCGCAAACCGCTTAATTTGGTCCACATAAAAGACCTGAGACGTTAATCGATTCCATTTTAAAACATACGTGGTTATATAAAATTAGTCATGAATTTTTGTATTGCAAAATTAAAGCGCGATTTTTATTTTCAGACGACACAAAATCAAACAAGAAAGGGTCCTATGGAATGGCGACATTCAAAATTCTACTTGACGTTTTCCAGCAGCAGAGCAATGCCCTGTCCACCACCGATGCAGGCCGATCCGATAGCGTACCTCCCTCCGCGGCGTCTGGAAACAATTACTAAATTAGGACCTGTAAAATTTGGAACTTCTGCTGTTAAAAAAATAATACTAATTACGCAAATCCTACCTCAACTCATGGACCAAATGGGCGGTGATTCGGCTTCCAGACGCAGCCAGGGGATGGCCGAGCGCAATCGCACCGCCATCGACATTGGACTTGGCCGGGTCAAGTCCCAATTCCTTCTCAACGGCCAGGTACTAATAAATGTATTCGAAAAGAGCGCCAATATTAATGAACTGTATTTTCGAACTAATATTTGAGAAACGACAAGACAGTAACCAATCGACGATGACTTACCTGGGGGGCAAAGGCTTCGTTCACCTAAAAAATTAAGTTAAACCATTCGTTAGAAAAAATAAATGAATAGACATTCTGGAAGCGAGCAGTTATCAGAATGAATTTCATTACAACTCTTAAACACAGATTTTAGCTCAATAGCTAATGAATTCATGTACCTCGACTAGATCAACGTCACTCAATTTGACTCCGGATTTTTCGCAAATCTTGCGGATGGCACCGGCAGGTCCGATGCCCATGATGCTGGGATCACATCCTAACCAGAAGGAAAATTAGGAACAACCGCAATCAATTTTCACAAATTTGCTTGCAACCTTAAAAAACACAATTCAGAAAAATTGAAGCAGATTTTTAAAAAAACGTTTCACTAACCAACTGAAGAATAAGCGATCAACCTGGCAAGCGGTTTCAAATTGTGCTGTTTGACTGCCTCTTCGCTGGCCAACACCACGGCTCCCGCGCCATCGCAAATGCCCTAAAAAAACAAAGGCGAGCAATTACCTCAAAAGACCTAACCTTCCAAATAAAAGTAAGACCGTAATCGAGCGTCCATATTGCCCAAGAGACACGAATTATAAGTCCCAGTGTCCCCGGTGTGGTCGTCACTTACAGACGCACTGCCGGCAGTGACTGTGCCGTTCTTCTTGAAGACTGGCACCAGCTTGGCCAGTTGCTCCAACGTGGTGGCCTTCGGGTGCTCATCCATGTCCATCACCGTGTCGCCCTTCTTCGACTTCAGGGTGATGGGCGCCATCTCCTCGTTAAAGCGGCCAGCCTTATGAGCTGAACGGTGGATAATTTTAAAATGATTAAAAGAGAGGGAAACGCCAGGGGGAATCTTATAATGATAGAAATAAATTCGGAAACCATTTGCTGGACACAAATAAAAAGCTGGCGACAAATAATTGATGCAAATTTTAATTACTCGCAGTTGTTTGGGCCGAATTTTGGTCATTGACTTTTTATTAATTCCAATGAATTTTCGTATATTCCAATGATTTTCGATGTTTCCAGCAAATTTTTGCTAATGCTTGAGCAAATTTAGGTTGAATTTCGATTTACATCTTGACTGTATTTTCACAGTATCTCTGAATTTTGCATTAAATTAGAATTAAATTGTGATTAACTTTGAGGTGTAATTTGGGTTTTAATTGCGATTCAATTATTAATGCATTTTGGTTGATGTTCATTGGAACTTCGATTAAATTCAGATTGAAAAATTCAATGTATTCCGAAAAGAATTTTGAAATTAGACAAGAATTTTAATTAAATTTAGATTAGTTTCAATTATAATTTTTTATTTGCCCGAGAGCATCGATCAGAAATTGAGTGCATTTTTATTAGACTTTCAGGAAATATCAATCAGAATTCAACGTTTCGCTACAATCGCTGTACGCCCATCGTCACAACTACAACGCCGGTGGTGCGTCTAAGTTAAGAAACTAAGACGACAATCACCTTCACTCCATCTCGTCTGCGATTTAAGTGCGAAGGCGTCGCTCTCCTCCCGCGAGATCTTGTACTTTTCGGCAAGGTTTTCGGCGGTGACTCCCATTGGCGTGTTGATCTGCCAATCAACTAGCGACACCCACAGCGTGTCTTCCAGCTTCCAAAACCCAATACAATAGACAATCAATTTCCGTTTCAAACAATGGTATAAGAAACAGCGTACGGCGACGGCTATCCCATCAAATTTGACAATTATCGCCGCCATCACTTTTGCATTTGAAAATACAATGCTTATTTTGGATAGGTATCAAATATATTTCGTTATCCACCCGAGATTTCATTAAAAGATTACACATTTCCAGAAACGCCAAATCTTAGAATGTCGCCTGTGATGTTCATAAATATAAAGAGAATAACTAGAGAAATTGTCCGCTTCTTGCTGTTGTCCCCGTCGTGGCAGTGAAAGTATTTTCTAATATTTTTTAAACCCTGCAAAATCTGTATTAATCGTAAGATACTGTAGTCGTAGATTTCGTTAGGTGCTAAAACGTCTTTGCAATGGCGCCGCAATACGTGATTAAAAAAAAATTAAGATTTCCAAACGTTTGGCAATTTAAATATCTATTCTCTTTATAACGAAAGTTTATGTTCTTCCTATTTTGTGAAATAGTAACTCTGAGATATTCATTGAATAATCAGAAATTCGGGATCTAGTGTGGAAAATGTCGCCGACATCAATTGACATATTTGAATTTTCTGACGAAGGGTTTTAAAAAAATGTTTTAAAAAAAATCCAACTTCACGCTTACTTCTTGGTTGACGCCCAACTTTGTTCCGAATCTGATGTCCCGAACGGCGAACGGAGACATGCTCATGTTGTCTGTTCCTCCGGCCAGGACGATGTTGGATTCTCCCAGAACGATTTCCTAAAACGATAAGCGCAAGGAGTTTAGACCTCTGATCCCAACTAAGTGAATCCTCAACTATCGCGGACAACGAAATAGCCAAAAATGGAATTGTTCCACCCAAGAAAATCGTTAAGAATTAAATTTAAATTAAAAAATATCTCACCTGTGCTCCATTGACGATTGACTGGAATCCGGATCCGCACAATCGATTGACTGTCAGAGCGGGAACGTTCAGAGGAATTCCAAGGCGGATGGACGCGTGTCTTGCAATGTACGGGGTCGACTTGGTCGCGGCCTAATGATCCACATTCGATAAAATGAAAATAACCGTCTAATGCGCTCCAGTCAATTTTTCAAAAAATGAGTAGGATTCTCCGCATGTTTCGGGAAAAGTTTATTTAAGAGTTATTAAAGATAACACGGTTGGCATCGAGATTTTAATTTTTATAGCTTTTTTTAACAGTTGTACTGAATTTTACTTTTTGTTTTCTTTTTTTTTAAAACATAAATACATTACTAATTTAACAAAATAATTGAAATAGGACGTCTTGATTTTGTAAAATAAAATGGAAGTTGTGCCCGGGACAGCGCCGGACGTGAAA
>JAQGBY010003859.1:0-18055 GCA_034698785.1 Mycogona germanica | reverse complement strand
TTTTACTGAGCCATAATTTAATTTATAAACGCCTTACGTCGCAGATAAACCAACAATTCATAACATTTGAGCACGTCTGAAGCAAGAAAAAAATATTTCGTCGTGTAGACGTCGCTTCGGCAGAAAACTCGAGTCGTTCGATTTTTATGTCTTCAAAGTACAGGCGAATAGCGCCCGTCAAAATGGGCGCGAAGAACTTCAATTCCCAAATAAACGATCGAATAAAATTGACACGCACCCTGTATGAAAGTCTAATGTGGCGTGGCAAATAAAAATGCTTTTGGGAGAAAAGGAAATTTTACGTAGAAGAAGAAAAATATATAAAAAGGCGCTGTACGGGCGGTCACCATTGCGGGTGGTCCGTTATAGTCCGATTCTGTCGCATTGGTGAACGGCTGGAATAAAACGCAAAACAATTTCTCGCTGCTCCCAATGTACTCCACCCCCACTACTGTACTCTTACGGCCCCCCTCACACCCCTTGTATCCACCACCACCCCACCGAACACACCAGCCAGCCGCTGCGCCATATCATAACCAAATTACAATCTCCAATATGCTTCCCGCTGGCAAAACCGCATCCAGAAAAGAGACGAATATACATGTGCGTGTATGCGCGCTTTGCAAATGCGCTCAAGGCAAATTTACGTTTGGAACGTCAAGGTTCATGGGATGGTGGGTGCGTCCCGAAATTTGGTTGCCCGCGGTTCGGTTGACGGCGATCAAAAAAAATACCGACGAATTTGTATCATAATTTATAGCGCTGCACGCAGTGACTGGGAGAATGATTCCCCTGGATCTAGGCTATCCCGCAATGCCATTTGCTGTGAGTGATTGCCAACGTTCGGGGACTACGGTTGCGATGAAACAATCAGAACTAAGAAAGCGAATTGATATAACAAATCTCTTTCAAACTTTATATGCAGTTTTAAAATGAAAACTGGTTAAAATATCTGATATTACAGGGAACGTCATCAATCTACATTTTAAAATGCTGGCATAAACTAAATTTAATCATGAGTTTCAACAAGCATACCGACTTTGGTAATTTAAGAGATGCTTAAGAATTTTGAGAAGTGTTGCAAGATTTAAGCGAGAAATGAAATCATTATAGAATTAATAAGGTATGCGTTATACTGAACGTACATGCACTTGTTTCAATGTCATTAAAACAAATATTGGATAAAATCTTGATAAACCGAGTCGATCCAGAATTCAAACGCTCCCCAACTTCTCAAACACCTTTATGAATATCTAACACACACACACACATATATATATATATATATGCATATATATACAATGTAATACAGATGAACGCTTTTCGCTCAGCTATATTTTTCCAAAACACATTTTTGTAGCCCCGTGCCACGATTCGCAGCAATAAGAAATGACTCGCCAAATGCAACTCACAAACGTGTTATATACTTCTGCATATGTAAATGGAAACTGACAAAATGAAAAGTACAACTACGAAAAAAAATATTTTTTGTTCCATCAAAAAAAGATCGAAATTCTTATCACAAATGCATTTTTTAAAAAGGAATTTAAACGACTGTTCGTGCAAACCTTTCGGATGGTTTCCTATACCAATCAATTCCAAAAATCCCACAACAATAGAACTCGGGATATATGATTTTTTTGGGCACAGGAAAAATGGAAAACCTCCTTCTGCGAGATGTAATTATAAAATTTAAAATAGAATAGAACGGGTACAAACACGAGTATTTTTTTCGATCAGGGAAACATTGTCAAATGTCTGTTGTTCACAGCGGAAGAATAGGGAAACCACGGAGGAGGATTTGAGAGGGAAGGGGAATAAAGTCGTCAACACAGCTGGAGATAAAATGAGGTTTAATGGATACTCGAAAAAACCATTAACGCGCGCCGTGCATTTCGGAATCAGTCACCTGCTACGCGACTCGGGCCATTTGGTCGGATACCTGGCAAACATGGAACGGAGACATTGAGGTCAGGCTAGTAGTGTTTCCACCGAACGATCCATCGGACACTGCAGTGACGAAAGGGGGTAATGTAGGAGAGTAAGGAAATGACTGCGGTTGGAAGGTTGACAAGGCTTCGAGTCCAGATGATGTCCAGCCAATCCAGTAATTCGAATTGCAATGAAAAGTCTCCTCCAAAAAAAATTCTGGCCTCGAAAATGGCTTCAATTCCAGCCTTTTAAATACCCAATAACGATGGAAATGTAATGGTAATTACATAGATTAACACTAAATTGCCACTGTTATCGGTCCAAAACCTAAAATCGCGTTCAGAAACGATCTTCGACAATCATCTTTACCAAGACAATATCAATATTGTCAATTTGCCATATAATTTGATCACAAGTCACTGACAACCAAATAATACGTATACAAAAGAAAAGGTACACTCTGTATTACTAGGATTTGCCTAATTTTACTATCAACATGACAGTATGCAAATCCGATATAAAACTATTATACGATTAGGGAATTAGAAATGCAATTTCGAGTCCACCATGTACAAGGGGCGTTGCAACATACACATCATTGCAGTTGGGTTGCAATGGCACCCACACACACATATACAGTACACACACAAAAGGTGATTATCGTCATCTGCGCCACGACAGACTTTATCGCTGCTCAAATTAATAATTAATAGACAATCTCTTTTCTCTCTCCCCTCCACCCCTTCTTTTGTCTCGAGGACGTAACCCGTTTTTGACAACCACCGCCGCGTCAGCTCGCTTGCTCTCTCCGGCGCTCCCCTCGCCTATTCCCCTATTTCGACTGACGAAACATCGTCATGTATACAAGTGTTACCAAATAAAATCGTCTCCCGTAGCGTCAAACATGGCGCCGTTACGTTGTACAGCATTGACGCCATTTACCCGTCAATTTTATGAACTAGCAGACGATACAGGAATGTAAAACCACCATTTTCTATTTGGGGAAATCGACGTACGACGATTCAACCAGTGGTTTTATTCAGATTATCTAGACTTTTGGTTATGTAACCCCCCGTCCAACTATTTATCATTTAAAAAATGAAAGGTTGCATAAGCTTTTTTCCTGGAGCAGGTGAAGTCGGCAGACGATCGCAGAATACTACGAAAGGGGCGACAGGTATCATAATTGTAATCATAATTGCTCCAAGACATACCCACACCAAAATGCGCGAAAAAAACCCCACGTCTCCTATTTCAAACGCCAATGTTATGGGCAATTACATTCGAGGTCTTCTAATTCAATGAAGACAAAAAGCTAGATAGTTTAGCGAAAAAATACGAAAGGTACAGGAATAATACGACGAAAGAAATGATATCTGTAAGAACCAAGATTGCTGACCACGCTTCGGATTTTGCCGCTTAACTATCTAGCTTTTTGTCTTCATTGAAATATATCCGCATCGGCTCGTGTCTTCTAATTCGAAGACTTTGTCTTCTAATTCGTTGGAGCTCGCATACGAGCAAGCAGTTCAATGTCGGGGAGCAAGTGCTGATTGGGTGGAGCCAACATCATGCCGTCGACGATGAGGTTTCCTCTGCATATAATTTCACGACTACGTAGAGATCCTCGCATCTCGACAGTGGCTGCGGATTCGCAGGGGGGTCTGATGGCGATCCGAATCGGGAGACGGATATCGAATTTTAATTAGAGCAGGAAGGAATCTGGCTTCATCGGAGCGCGAGCTCACACGACAAGAATTGCGGCTAGAGAGGAAAGTGCGATAGGGGGGAGAAAAAAATCCCGAAACGACGGGACACGAAAACCGGGAACCGAGTAAATGTTGACTCAATTGACGTGCGTCGTTGCGTAGTTCGCATTCATGGACTACCCCCCCCCCCACCCCGCCCTCCCTATTTCAGCGGCTCCGATGAAACATAATGTAGCCGAGTGGCGGCTCTCTTGGTGGCTGAACATTATCCGTGCCATAAAGGCATAAAAGGGACGCCACAAAAACGTTAAAAAAACATTGAGATAAATTAGGCTACAAGTAATTAGGGGGACAATAACGCGGCGCTTACAAGCGTGGTGAGCGGAAATCAAGATTGTGATGCCGAGCGAGAAATCGCTACAAATCTGGAACGATGCAGTTGTACTAAGTCGGCTAATTAGGAGGGCTTTCAAGAAACAGAAACCCTGCAAAGCGAGGCTTCCTTAACTTAAGTCGACTTAGGCATTGGAAGATGTGTCGCTCACACACACACCCAACATACTCTGTACACGTACTAAAACAAATTCTGGCGCATTAAATCTATTTCTATGGCTCCTATTGAGGAATTGTTTTAAATTAAAATTACAAGCATCTGGCATCTGACTCTCGTTCATATGAACCTAATTTTTTTAGGGCACGCCCGGATAATCGAACGTCCGAATGATTAAGGTCCGGATAATCGAGACTCCAGTGTACTTTGGTTTTGACACAAAGGCAGGTACAAGATTATTTATGCGGTCCTTGTCAAAGACATTGCGACCCCGTGTATAGGCCAACACGTCAGGTGGCCCCCGGACACAAAACGTTGCACCAGTTCGGCGACAATGGAAAAAGATAACGGGGAAGAGAGGGAGGAGCCGGTACAGCCGTTCTATTCAGTTCGGGCGATAACTATGGCTCCCCGACCGGGCATTAAGGTTGCTAATTAACTTTACATGGACGCACGAAACGCCAACGTCCGTATAAGATATCTACTTGCCCATCACCGCCAATGTGACCAGATACTGGGGCCATTCCGTACACAAATAAGAAAATCGTTCGTGCGGTGAAAGCTCCAGCGGTGCCCGGCGCAAATAGACGCGACAGCCGCGCACAAAAGCACTCGATTAGAAAAGACAAAAAATAGAAAGCAACTGGACCAACATTTACCCAACTTGACCACAAAGAGCAATTGTGAAAAGATTAAAGTTCGCTGGTTCCTAAACAAATTTTTAATATTTAAAAAATACTTAAGCGATTATGGTCAACTGAACAGACCTCTGCATATCTGTGACGAAACTTACGCGTCACGTCACAGCATAATTTTTAACCCTACGAAAAGTTCACCGCCAACTAATACACAAGATGGCGCTAAAGTAGCCTGGAAAATTCTTCAACGAGCAACATTGCTTCGTATTATTTAAGCGACGCCTCTCCTAAATTTTTAATTTTCTCCACATGCATAATGAGTTGCCGCCTCTGAGCAAACGTCTCATTCCCTAAACTATGAAAAACTCAAGACTGGACAAAATATGAACATCTAGGTTGAATGACGACGCCGAATGCACTAGGCGGCGCATTTCAGCGATAAACAAAATTGAAGATGCCAGGCACGATCCCGTTAAAGTCGCCATCAATTTGCGTCGCGGCCACGCAAAAATGAAGGGTTTTCAACAGCAAGTCTTGCATTTTTCGTCCACTAAAAATATGTAGCTCTGCTGTTGCTAATTTCGCTAGTTGAACTGAGACAGGAGAACGAGTGCGGCAACCGACATGGGCGTGAACAGTACGAGCCCAAAGACGTGAAGGGTAGAGCCCGCAGACGTACAGAGACGTTTGATTAAGATTCCCTTCCCCCATTAAAATAAAAGATGCATCACCGAGTGGTAAATTATTACAGAAACAACACCAAACTTCTTTTTTTTTCGATGGCATAATTCTCTTCAAATTATTTTACGAGACAAACTGGGCTTAAAATTAAACAACTAACTCATACACCGGCTACTCAACGTCTGGGCAAAATGGCGTAGTCTATCGGGAATATGAAACATCTAGCATTCACCTTCAATTTCTGGCCAACTTCAAATTTAATTAGGTCGTCATGGCGGGGTGGGCGGTCATCCGCGCTCTACCCGTTCGTCTTATTGGCCACAACGATTTCTGCGGCACGCGAGATAAAGACGACAAGAAATAAGAAAAGGAAGAAAAGAGAATAGAGCAAGAGGGCCGAGCGGAAGAGAAATATTTCCTCACTTTCAATTAACGGTTCGCCAACGGACCAGCCTAGAGGCCAACGCCGTATAAATGGCGAAAGTAAGGAGGGGGCGCGTTGGAAAGTGGGGTAAAAAGATAAACAAGCAGAGCAACAACAGCGGTCCAAAGAGAACCATCCACAAGGAAACATCTTCAAGCTCCCGAGACCCACGGTCTCACCGGGCACTGCTCCCGAAAAGAAAAAATCCATCCAATAGGAATGCCACATATTTTTAAATGCCTACGACATTCTCAGAAAGCAGGGGACCTCAATTTATAGACGTCACCCGAGGACGATGTTTAACATTTTCATATCTCCGATGATAAATACTAAATAGTCCATTTCAGGCTTCAGCAGCAACTGAAATGAGGACGGCGCTGCGATCGCGAAGAAATTCGATATACACACACGCTTCAAAGTTAAATGTAATTAATCATCAATGTGAGACCAACAATTACAGTTGGTACAGTGTGTGCTCCGATGCTAAATTAATTCGCTCCGATATTATTACAGTGGAGTGAAGAGTCTCAAGAAGGCAACGTCCCATTGAGCTGGGGCGACGTCAACTCAGATCCGACACCTGTTCCTGCGCGATCGTCTTCCACAACTCCCGTACCACCATCTCCACGTCCTCCTTACAACACCCCCCTGGGCCTTTTCCTCGAACATTATATTTCGATTACGCTCGCCAGATAAATTTCGGCGCAACAGCCGTTGCCCGTGCGATGCTCCGTTGAGCAGACCAACCACAACATCACTAAGCACTAAATAAATGGGAGGGAAGGCTTCTAGCTTGGCTTTGCCAGCAATGGAAATTCAAGATGGTGAAATACTTAAAAAAGCAGAACACGACCATTTAAAAAATGGTTATGAGCAATAGTAAGAAAGTAATTTTTGTCCAAATTGCTCACAAAACATTAAAAGGGACGCGCTTGCCAAAAATTTGCATGTTGCTGGTGACTTGCAGGATTATTACAAACCCACGAAACTACAACTACTCTCTGTACAAGCCTATCGTCTAAATACAGGGTTCATTCATTTTGGTCCGCACTATTCAGTTATTCGAGATTTAGTTGTGTCTGAAGTCTCCACCATATCAATAAAAAGATATTTTAATTATTTTAAAACTTCGCGTATCACATTGTATCACTTGAATTTCTTCTTAATCATTTCAGTGGATCCGCTCCACAAATGAACAAACGTGAATTAGCATTAGCACCGAAAATCTGTCTTACAAGACAGAACTCATTCATTCACGCATTACCGTAACACATCTACAGAAAGCGTTACACATCGTACAGATGTGTATAGCGACATCATTTGGCGCCGCAAGCGCCCCACCAGTTAATTGGGTGCAGTCGAGTGATACCAGACCCCAAATTAGACGTCACCCGATTAAAAAAAAATTGTTAACGTTTTGTCCTTCCACCCCCACCCCTTTCTCCCTCACCAAAGGCCTGTGGAAATTGTGCATATCGAGAATTGGTGCACCCCCCGCACACGTCGCGAGCTACACGTAAATTAAGTTTAAAAGAATGCGAGAACATTCGAATTCGATTAGACGCCTGCCGAATGAAATTTAGAAACAATTTTCCTGATTTGCAACGGAAACGATCGTGAGACTTATTAGATTGAGCGGCGCGCCCTACATTCTTCGAAGATTTTGGGAAAGCCCGCCGAAATTAAATTGCCTAATTAGTAGCTGGAGCGCGTAAAAATTACAGGAATTCACGGGCGCTCGACTTGTGACTAGTAAAACAAATAAAATCTCGGGATCTTTAGGAATTCAAATCAAAAACCATGTATACAGAATGCACGAATACAAATTAAAGAGAGAAACTATTGCATTGAAATTCTTGCGTCAAGAGTCTCGCGAAAACCTTAAGTTTGTAAAAATAAAGAAAATGCACCAGCGAGCCAAGACATAAAATAATGCATAAATAAATACATAAAAAAATGATAAATAAAGCATTAACGAATAATGTCCGTTAGTTAAGACGTTCTGATCTGACTGTAGGCAATTTAAACAAAAAATAAATTTGTAGTTCTCATAAAAGTTTTCAAAATTGCGTGTCAAAATTGACAAACGGAATTCTGAAAACGTTCAGCTTCGTTAAAATTGCCACCATTTAAAAAAAATATTATTTAAAATTAAAACCAACAATTCATTACAACAGATTCCGAGTGTCTATTCGACGGGAACACATTTTGACGAGTACTCCCGTACAAAATAAACAAAAGGCCGATCCGGGAAACGAACCCGGGATCGACACACCGAAAGAAAAAAACACTCGGAATTACCATTATCATTCTTCAGTCTTGTCTTTAGTATAAAAAAAACGATCATCCCCAAGTTTAATTTCTGAGCTCATATGGGAATTCCGCAGGAAGAGAGCAAGACGAGATAGATAAAATCCCCGACTAACAATATAACAATTCTCATCAAGCGGAAAACTCTCGGTCATCTGCCCACTGCCACTGGGGCATCGTAGAGTTTGCGCAGAGCACCGGAAACGGCTGGTGCGGAGGCAGTCCACTGAATATTCCATTGTGTATGGTGTCAAGACAGCGTCAAGTTTTCTTTACAAGATCAGCGCTGCAATTCCCGCTTCCGTTCGTCATATCTACGAACACCAACCACCAAACCCAATTCTTTTTCCGGTGCAAGTGCTGGATAAAAAAAAACAATCACAAGAAAAAAAGTTCTATATAAGATGTCGCCTCGCGCTTGCCAACTATGCGAGATTGGAAAATGATTTCTGTAATAATAGTGAAAATGGCAAGAAAAAATATATATACCGCATGCCGTGTAAGACGTGTGGCTCTCTCTCGTATGTAGGAGTTTTTGTTTAAGGACTGTTCATTTAAACAGTTGTTAGGCGAGAACTTTTCACAACCGCTGCAGGTTACCCGTATAGTAGAATCCGATCAGTGATTCCACTTTTCACTATGTCTGGACTATTTTCCTGCGCATTTCTTTTCTATAAGCTGTACCGGAAGACGTTCAATCGGCTTTTTCAACAACGACGCAGCAAATGTTAGGGGGAGTGGGGCCTTAATACCGTTGTGCCTAAACGGATTGGCGACAGCGTCTGAGCATGCGCGCTGGAAATTAAATTGCGGCGCCTCAGTATATAGGCGTACAACCAGAACCAAATTCGGCAACACAATTGCCGGCGTTGCGCTTATCTGGGACTGAAACACGTCCTCCTCGCGCAAGAGCTTGGGGAAGGGGGTTGGAACGAAAAGAAAAGCGACCGTATGTATTTCCGTATTACATAGAGTCAAGCATCAGCTACAAGGCCCCCGGAAACGTGTCGTCGTCGTCGACTACTCTACCGAAATCAAATGTTTACCTTCTCTATTTATGGTAACTGTTGGCACACAGTAATTGAGAAATTGACGCCCAACTTCGGCAATGGGAGATGGGCGATTGTGAACGGTTTCGATCGTCGTTCGACAATTTTTATAGACGAGACTGAAGAAAATCGAAGAACGAATATCAACTCAAAATAAATTATGTATTCCGTTTCACCTACGGGGCCCTTTCACACGAGAAATCTCAAACAGAACACGTTGACGCAAAGTCTCAGCCGTTCGAAGAGATTCGAGTATGTATTTTAATGGAATGGAAGAGCAAAGCATGTGCTAACGTTAATCAATACTGTGGATGAGAGACACTGGCTACACACTTATGGCAAGGGGAAATATAACACAGAGTGAGAAGATCAAATCTGGCGGTCAGGGAGAAAGTTTCTGCCCCGTGTCTTCTCATCTTGTCAGTTAATAAACGAAGGAAAACGTAAAATCCGAACTACCCTAAACTAGTTCCACAAACAGACCATATAATTTTGCATAGGCGCATAGGGGGGAGGTACCTGCATGTGTTTCTGTCTCGGGTCATTATCTACAGTACTGTTTGGTCTGAAGACTGTCTTCTCTATCATATTGTCTACGGGTGCCGGTTGTTGCTTCTTCGAGGCGAAAGGAGACACAAAAATGGTCGCCTATTTTGGTAGCGTGCGGGGCCGCGGCTTATTAAATGGCGTGGATAAATCAGAGTAGCCGAGTACTGTCAGAATATATCGGCAATAAGTTGCCTTGCCAACGGCATGCTCTCGCAATATACACTCTCGCGCGTCTATGGGGTGGCCTAGAGGAAGACGGGCGCATTCTAGTGAGAAATTCTTCAGATTTGGGGTGCTAATCGGGAGCGCACGAACGTACGCTGAGGAAGAGAGTAAACTTACTTGGGGAACAAATACTCAACTAGAGCTGATAAAAACCACGTTCAAGGGAACACTAATACCTACTGATTTGCGGGCGCCATTATCCTATTCGCATCCAGTATGAATCTCCAGGTCAATTTAATAGAAAATCACGTCTCTAAACTTCAGAACGAGAATATGGCATTGAGTAATTGCTGCTTACATGACCTCATGAATTGCCGATTATGCTGACTCACATTAAAATAAGTCTTTCTAAAATGTGGATCAAATAGGCTAAATTGAGAAAGGCATCGTTTTGAATGACGAAATCATGTCGAGACCAAAACGCCAAGGTTTCGCACCACTCCAATACCCATAGAAAATATGCATTTGGAATTCTGTCGACAGTTGAGGACCACTTTAAATGAAAACCCTTCCCGACCATAATTCATAATTTACGCCATCATGAGCACGTTGCACACCGGATGCATGCCAACCTCGATCCTACTTAGTAATAGGAGCGTGATTCGGAAAAATGCACGAAATTTCGAAACTAATTGCATGCTCATTAACATGCTGGCCAGCACCCGTAAGCCACCGCCTTTCTTGACAAGTCTCCGAACAGTCAACACCTGTGACAATAATGAGCTAAGCTTTGTGTGCTACGCAAAACTGACAAGATAAATTCGTTGCATCAATTTGTATTTTTAGAATTACCACAGAGTGAATTCAAAAAGGTGATAAACTGAGAAACTTTACTCGTAATCTCGATGAACATCTATCTACGAAGTACAAGTGTTGATGAAATGCTGCTTGCGATTTTGCAAAAAATAAATTAAAAATCTTAAGTTTCCGCTGCGTCTGCAGAAGTCACTGCATATCATTCATTATTTCCAATAGCGACATGGACCCAGCATAATTCGTAAGTTAGACGAAACGATCAGAATACGAAATTGCTTCGATGGAACGTGATTAAACTCCACCATTCCTCCGGATCTTCATCGGTAGCGCGGTGTCTCAATATATCATACAGGCGGCATGTTCCATTGAAGATTAGCTTCTTTGGTTTCGTGTCAATAAGATTGGCCCACATAACATATGTCGGTAACTTTATTTGAATATTGGTAGCGACTATCTTCATTAGGTTCACTGATGCACGCACACTGCCATAGCAAACGGCGAATTCGGCGTCAACATATTCATATATTGAGCTGTTCGTGTGGATAACCTATTGAGGTACCGTTTCAAAGATGCAATTTTTGATTAGAATATCTGAAGCATTTCAAAATGGTCAAATTATGTACCCAAAACAAAAACAAGCTAAATAATACAAATACATGTGTCGCCCAAATCGATCAGTATCAAATGAAATTATAGAGAATCATGGTATGAAATAACTTAATGAAATAAAGCTATATACAATCATGATTTAAAACTTTTTCACCCACAACTTTGCCTAGAGAATTATGGGATGAATAACTAAATGAAATAAAGCTATACAATCGTGGTTTTCATCCACAACTTTGTCTCTTCAAAAATCATTTTACAAAGATTACAAGAAGTCATTTGTGGAGAATCCGTTTGCAAACTATGTAGTCTCTCCGAGAAAATAATCCTCACATTTTAATCTCATAATTGTCGTTCTACTGAGCTATCGATTCTCCACTCTACACCTCTCGTAATTATCAATCCATATACACACGCCAAAGAAGCACACTTTACATTTATTTTAGAGCAATAATGCCTCCCGAAATGCGGTGCGGTGGCGTCCTACATAATCCTTCAATATATCTTACTGTTGGAAATCCAACATGGTGATGCCATTCGATCGCCCAATGTCTCAATAGAATAAATATCACGCTCGAAACGTTTGATTTCGCGGCGTGAAAGATAATCCGAAGTAGGCCAAAGTGCCTATTGGCCTCATTGGCCCAGTTACCTATCTACGACACTTGGCAAGCGCATCTTCTGTCGCGAGTAAAGAACAATTTGGGAGTCGCAAGCCCCCAAACACACACACACAAAAAATGCTGGTGTAAGCTCCGTTTATCTTGATCGCTCGCCATTTTAAGGAAGACATTCTTTTGTGTCCGCATAAGCCAGAGATTAAAAAGAAAGAAAAAATAATCTTACATTGCCTCGGTGGCAACCACCTAACCTCCTGAGACCCCATGCTCACCTAAACGTACCCGAGGAAGCGGGCTCTCCACCACGCCTAAGGAAGAAAACTATTAAGCTCCCACTAATCTCATGTCAGGCACCGCGCAGCGCCGGGAATATTCAGGGAGATTTCCGGACCTTTAAAAATCGGCCGCGTTGAGCTCAATTGAGGTCATCAATAAAAATGTAAGACGCGCTTCTAAAGTGGATAATAAATAACAACTGAAAGAAAACTGGAAGGAGGATCCAGGAAATCCTGCCCCATTTTGGCACGGATCTCGGGAGGCAACGGATCCAGTAGTAGTAGTTGTAACCCATCAGTGTCCTCCACGAGAGAAACGGCTTTTTCCGTTACCGCAATCCGACAGAAAAATTTCCCCCCCCCATAAAAATCGGAGGAGATGAGTTCCACCTATTTTTTTCGGTCGCGCCCGGGCGCGTTTGTCACGTGATTAACTCTTATCCGAGGGCGCCATCGCTCGTTGGAACCATCACGCGATTACCGCTGAGCGCGCCCATTTCGAATTATACAAGAGACGCGTCAAGGTGGCACCACCGTCGTCTACGAGCCTAGAAATCTCAATCATTTATCTATAGACAACCGCCAGTTGGGACTACTTTTTCCCAAAGTACTTCACCATCACTTCAAATTAAAGTTATCGAAAATGACACATATTTTAAAAGTTAAAAAACATTGTTTCATGCTTTATTTTATAGCAAAATGGGGCATGCGGCGTGAGCCCCATTAATACTTTGTTCCGCAATACAATTACGATATGTACCCACAAGCAGTCCTGGATGGGGGGATTACGGTTAGGGTGGCACACTGCTCTTTAGGTGACGTGAGCATTCGTAGATGGCCGAACTTCCAGTAAGAGACAAAACTGGGATGGGAGACATAGGAAGATCGTAAAAGGGAGATCAATTTAAGGTTGCTGGTCAGAATTCTGAAGGGGGATTGTAATGTTGAAATCGGGGACTCTGGATGTGCCCAGCTCCTAACAGAAGTAGAAAGGGCCGCACTAGAATGGTCAACGAGCTTCAATGTATTTACATCTGCATCATATTTTAACTCCTATTTCCCTAAAGTGTGTAGACAGTGGAATGGCTTGACGGAACCTCAAATCCATTTCTGTCCACAACTGGTCTTCAACCCCCGCCATAGCCCCTCTCTTGGGGGCTGCTTGCGGGTAAAATTTGTAATTGTAATTGCAATCGCCAACTTGAAACTCAGTTCGTTTCGTGTCACCATTTATTCCATCCTGGATACGCACCCTATTTTGACGAGACCATCAGGTTCCCCAAACCATCTTGACTGACCGCTGGCAAACGTTCTTAACCTCAAAGAAAATCTCAATCTCGAGATAGAAAATGGACCCACAAGTCAGTCGCTGTTATCTGAAGTGTTCTGCCCCGACATGCCACAAATTTCTTGAAATTCGTCGGTCCTGGTAGCAAGACGGGACGGGACTCACTTGACGCCCCCTCTATACATAAGCCTCCAGTTCTTCATGATCTAAGCCGCCATTGCAGACGCCAGTTCGGCGTCGCTCGTCCCGCCTAATGATTCCCCGGTAGTCAAGACGAAATTGATAAGCTTGGCGTCGGCACACGCGCAGATTAACTTCACGTAGGGTGCGTGATCTCTTACATTAGGACAAGTCGTCGAGCCGACAACTGTATCTCTACTCCAGGTGGAGTGCGAGAGACGGGCGATGAGAGAGATTTTCCCCCCAAACCAATGACGCGAAACAGAAGTTCCCCAAATTTAGCCCGTCGAGATTTCACAATTCTCGCCCAGCGTTTTCTAATGATCACGGCTTTGTCTAGTGAAAACGCATTAGGCGTACGCCACGCTTTGGTTAGTTTGCATTTTGATAGGTTCAAGTTAAGCCAACTCGAGTCATTACGAAGAGAGTTGAATGTAATTTATTATAAATATTCATCAGATTTAAATCCATGGCGGCATCGCACGCTTGTATTAGTCGATGTCAGTTTCGAAATTGGAAGCGTTACTTCCCTGTAGAAGGAATGACAATTTCGAAATTTCGTAAACAATGGATCAATGAAATGGGAAAAATACGTTAGAAAATAATGATATCTCTTGATTTGCATTTTGCTAAAGCTGGAACTTAAAGATGAAGATAAACTTAAGATATTAAAAGCTGAATTTTGCCCCAAAGTGGCATATAGTAAGTATGACGCTTACATGTGTACAATTTGTCGCCTCGAATTTGCATTAACGTCACCAGCATCTGTCCAAGATTAATTAATTAAATTTTTTGGTCGAGGATTACGGCTGGCAAACGGGTTCGCTTAAACATGCAGTGCCGGGCTTAACTTCTGAAGCTGACGAAGTGGATTAGCGCTCCACCGGATGAGCACAATGTGACAACTGGTTTCAAAACGCCAACGCCAAATCAACACATAGACGAAAATGCAACCACTCAACGTAAGTACACGCAAATTTGCAGTTGTTCCGTCGTCATCCGCGTATAGGCCTCAGGCATGACACAAAATGACTGAAGCGCAATTATGTCACACATAACTGTTTACTATTCACGGTACACACTCAGTTCGGCAACAATAATGTAACCAAAAGTGTCCTAAATATTAGAATACACATACCTTGCTACTAATACCCCTGAATTTCAGTGGTGAAACAAAAATATTTATTTTAAGTTGTTCAAACATTCGATCAACGATTCGATCAAACATTCAGTCAGAGACTGTTCGTGTCGCAAGCGTTTTGAGCCACACATAGTTTTAATGAAAAACAGAATTTTATTTTAAGAAAAATGCTATTGAGAACGATATGGGACGCAAAATTAGTTAAAATAAATCGTTAATGATTTATTTACCAGCCATAATTCCGCAATGCCAGTCAGTTGATAGAAATAATCGAGATCAGAGGACAGGGATTATTTTTATCGGCCCTTCAAGTTGGAGCTTTATTTTTCGATAAGCGCTTTTGTCGTGGGTTCGACCACTTGCAGCGTAACCGGAACTCGCCATTCAAGTGCCTGTGTTCCCATCGCCGGCTGACTTTAACATCGGTTAATGCACAATCATTTACATTGGATGTGACACCGCAGCATCTTCTAAAGTTCCCAGTCCCACCCACCCACACACACGTATATTTCCTGTACGCCAAGGGCCTATGTTCTACGGCCGAACGACTGACACAAATAATGGTAAACATCTTGTTTGGCGTATGCAGGCTCGTGTGACACGAAGAAAAATGAAAGGAGCTTCAAAGTCGACCCTCATCCTCACAACAATAACGTTGCTATGGGACCGACGCCATAGCACATATACTCTATGGACCATCTGTGAGAAGCAACTACAGATTTGCAACTTGGAACCCAGAATTTTGTTAGTGCGAACAGTTCTTCCCCTATTTTGACATTTTGCTTCATGAAAATGTCACTTTGTTTGGCCCTAACGAGCACATACGAGAATAACTTTAAGCGACAACACTGGAGACAAAACAATATGACATTTCCCCTTAGTGTAAAAATAGGGGTTAGTACTGCATCAACTGATCCAATTATACGAATTACGAAATATCAATTTTAATCCACAGTACTTATTTTTAAAAAAATATATCAGGGTCACAGGAGGCAAACAAAATACATGATCGGTTGGTGCCACAGTGGGAACAAAAGAAAGCTATGATCACGGTGACATGGCTCGACGTTGATGGATGTTTGGCATCGTTCGCGCACAGGGGGCGCTCCCGATGCGTACAGCAAGTATACTGTACAAAGTGGTGGGCAGTCACGTCTCATGTGTTTGCATATGGCGTTTGTGCAGCTTATTCAGAGCTCCGATCCTTTAAATACGAATATACACAGTACATTCGGGGAAGGGGGCGCGGAAATGATAAATGTCATTCCATCTCCGATCAGAATACGCGATGACTTTATTTATAGGATATCCGTAATCGATATGCGTGTATACCAGTGGTGGGGACCTTAGTCTTTAAGCCACGGGAATCCAGAAACGCCATAAATTTTCTTCACCGAGAAACCAACCGCCAACATTACACACACATGGTAAACATTTTTGATTGAATTACTGCGCGTTGCGCGGGACAACTAAAATGGAAGTTATGAATTATATTTTCCTATGCCATAACTGAACAATTTTTTTAAAAACTCAACTCTCAGGTTTTGTCTAGACAAGATGTGACATGATTGCCACTTCAAAAATAAACAAAATCCTTTATCAGTGTGTTTTGACTTGAAAATGATGTTGACGAGGTTCCCGATATATTTAAAATAATCTATATAGTTAACTTTTGATTCAATTTTCGAACCATGCGGAGTGTTGTGTTCGCCATGAAATGTTGAGATGAGCAGATCACTAAATAAATAAAAATTAAGAGGAAGTCTAAAATTGAAAAAACAGTAAAGTCTGCTAATGAAACAAGAGGTCAATATTCGAAATTACTTTTCAATTACAGCGAATCGATGCAATTGATTAAAATGCGATATTGGCAACCCATTGCTGTTTCGACTCCGGCAATGACGGCACGCAATCCGCGCGTCGACAAATGAAGAACCAGACAAATATAAATAAATGAAGAAATTCGTTCAGCTGAGACACATGTTTCTACGCATCCAAAATGCAACCTAACTAATAATATGCATGTGTGCACGTCAGGTTGCTTCTCACATTGGCGACGCCAAGGCGTGGAGGGCTACTTGCGAGCACGAATGCGTGATGACAGCAAAATCATTAGACAAATTAGAAAGAGAATGACGTCGTCTTGAATAATTGAGCAGCTTTTCTACACAGCGGGGATACGGCACAACATCGCCGATTCTGTTAGCTTCTGCGCATCAAGTATTTACGTCTCGCAGGCGATCGCCTGGGCCCTCGGGAGGCCCGTGCCAGATGGAGACACGGATAAACCTAAATAAAATATCGAAAATGTTCGTGAATAACTAATGCGGCGACGATATTTTTCTATTGTTTCGAAATCTTGAGCAGGACCCGTCAGTTTGGAACTAATGTTACCGTGAAACCCTCGGCTGATAAAATCAGATGTCGGCTTAGCCAATTTTGCAACCGGGGGTGTCGGTTTTCGATGCACGGTACAGTTCTAACCTAATTATTTGCACCAACGAAATTGCTGCACGCGATGTTAGTTATTCATTTTTATGGCTACATAGAAATCACACGCAAGAATACATTTACATTTGGCATTTCACTTTTCGATTGCGCCCTGCATAAATATGAGCATTGGTCGTGCGCGCACTTCATTGTTGAATATTGAGCGTCGGATAACGCAAATGAGACGACATCATTTGAAAAAGATAAGTGGATCATTGAGCAACGTATATATCTCTGCCAAACGCGACCCTTCCCGTCTATCGTGAATGCCATGAATCAGATTAAAAGTTGATACTAGAAAAATGCTAAGTAATGTGTGGCTGTGGGAATGACTTCTTCGGAGATTACTGATCTCGAAGATGAAGGTGAAGCGAATCCAGTAATTAGAAGTACTTGCAAGAAGCTCGAGAAGAAAACTCGCATAAAAATGAATGTGATCTTCACTACGTATTCAATATTATACACAAAGGATTAGGCTATTATTTTTGTAATGGCTTTCCTTTCCTCTTCCCTTAGGCACAAGAATCTATTCTCTAATTACAGAAGTGGTCGTCAGTAAAAATCCAGTAAAAAAATTCGATTTAGAAAAATCGAAAATATCGATTCATGACAAAGGTGAATCAACGTGGAAG
>JAQGBY010003858.1:0-18056 GCA_034698785.1 Mycogona germanica | reverse complement strand
GCCATTTTAACAGTGCGATCTGCCATTTTAACAGTGCGATCTGCCATTTTAACAGTGCGATCTGCCATTTTAACAGTGCGATCTGCCATTTTAACAGTACGATCTGCCATTTTAACAGTACGATCTGCCATTTTAACAAGACGATCTGCCACTTAGCAGTACGATTTATTTATTTCGCAGTAAGATATGCCAATACAGATATCTTCAATTTCGGTTAATATCGCGCTCGCACCATTAGCTTTTACGAAATTTGCGAACATTGGTTGAGGTTGGGTTTTTAACTCCGTTGCAGGACTTTGGCTGAGGCATGCAGTGACGGCGACGCACCCACGGTTAGAAAGTTGTTGGAGGAGGGACGCAGCGTCAACGAAACAACAGAAGAGGGAGACAGCTTGCTTTCGTTGGCTTGCCAAGCGGGATACTACGAACTGGCTCAGGTGCTTCTAGCCATGCGGGCCAACGTGGAGGACCGCGGCATCAAGGGTGATTGCACACCGCTCATGGAAGCGGCCAGTGCCGGCCATGCAGATATCGTCAAGCTGCTCATCAGCCACAACGCTGACGTTAATTCTCAGTCATCCTCTGGTAAGAGGAATGGGTTTGAATCCTCTGGTTTCATACGTGGGTTTGTAATTGGTGGGGGCGAACAAGAGAGATTGATTCGATTCTGCAACTCTAGTTGATTACAACCTGTGCTCAAGGCAACGCTTGACCTTAATTGCGCTGGTGGAATGGAGAAACCATTAATCTACATGGACAGAACATGGGTGTCGATTGGCGTAGTGGTTAGCATAGCATGCTTGCCTTCAATGCCTGTATCGCTGTTTTCCGGTGAGAAAAATTCCTATGTGCGCCGCCTTTCGGAATGAAAGTAAATTGTGGACCGTGCCTGTGTTAAAGAGCCCAACCTAAGTCAAATCTAGGTATGGCTTAGATTTTCTCAATTTTCCGCATAAGAAATGGTGTTCGGCGTGGCCTATATTGTCCTAAGGCTTGGTTGTAGTCATCTTAAGAGCTCTCTCCACAGGTTCCCCAATGTGACTTGCTCCTGTGCTATCCATCTATTGCAGGCAACACCCCGCTGATGTACGGTTGCGCCGGTGGCCATGGTGACGTGGTCAAGGCGCTGCTAAGTGCCCAGGCCAACGTAGAGGACCACAATGAGAACGGCCACACACCACTTATGGAGGCGGCCAGTGCCGGCCACGTGAACGTTGCCAAGATCCTGCTGGACCATGGCGCTGGCGTCAATACCCACTCCAACGAGTTTAAGGAGAGCGCCCTCACCCTCGCCTGCTACAAAGGTAAGACGATCGCACACTTGCAGATTAATTACAATAGGTACCCACAGTAGCCCCGGATGGGGTCTATGGCGAGGGAGATCTGCGTAGACACTGGTGTTTATCGATTACATTCCTTCCCGGATGAATTTGAGGTCCCATATTTCAATTCCTATTTTCCAAGAGTTTGCCGACAGTAGAATGATTTTAAGAGTCTCTGATCCAGAACCTGTTAAAATAAGAGCACTAAAACTTATCCCAATTGGTCCTTCGACCCCCGCCATAGGCCCCACCAGGGGTGCTTGTGGGTACATATTGTAATTGTAAGGGCCAGGAACCGTATATTAAAAATGATCATGGATGCCTGCAGGAGTGGTCTAATTTTATCTAAACATTCTGTGATGTGATGCTGTGATTCTGTGACATACTTGTATTTAAGAGCTGCATATGTTTGTGATTGATTTACGTAGGACACTTAGAGATGGTTCGCTTTTTACTGGACGCCGGTGCTGACCAAGAGCACAAGACTGACGAGATGCATACTGCTCTGATGGAGGCATCGATGGACGGACACGTAGAAGTAGCACGACTGTTACTCGATTCGGGCGCACAGGTAAAAATGGAATGGTTATGTAATTAATCGAATTATCTAATTATCGTGATATACGAATTTCAAAATGAAGTTATCAATTCAAGTTTTTCTATTTCAATTACTGAAGTGAATATCGCTTCATTAGTTTATGTACCTCACTTAGTGCTTCGGCACTGTGTGAGGGGCACATTTTCACCAGTGCCCCCATCGAGAGCCCGCGCCGGGAATTGAACCCGGGACCGCCGAGCCACAGTCCCTCGCAATACCGACTGGGTTAACGAGTCGAGTTACGTAGGTAAATTTTTAGTTTACAAAATTGTCAACGACTGACAAACATGAGTGACAGTAACTCGTACTTTTTTTAACTGTATCGCAAAAAAAATATTGATATTGTCGTTTGTTTTCAACGAATTTAAATTTATAATGTAATTTTGCGCTTTTTCAATGGATCTCCTTTGGGTAACGTCAATGAGCAACTTTTCAAACTGGATTATATGAACCATTCTATTACAATAGCAAATTTTACCCGCAAGTAGCCACCCAAGAGAGGGGCCTATGGCGGTGATCAAAAGATCAGTCGGGGACAGAATGGATTTATTTTAAAAGGCTCTGGTTTGAGGTTCTGTCAGGCCATTTCTACTTTAAATAAAACATTGAGCGTGAATTTCAAAGGGTGAAGACTAAACAGTGAACCAGCTAGGGAATCCTGGTTCTTTCTGTTCCATCGGTCTCACGAAATTGTTTTCTTATCCGTGACAGGTGAACATGCCAGCCGACAGTTTCGAGTCTCCTCTGACGCTGGCAGCATGTGGCGGCCACGTGGAACTAGCCATGCTGCTTCTAGAGCGCAACGCCAACATTGAGGAGGTGAACGATGAGGGCTACACGCCACTGATGGAGGCAGCTCGCGAGGGTCACGAGGAGATGGTGGCGCTGCTGCTGAGCCAGGGTGCCGACATCAACGCGCAGACCGAGGAGACTCAGGAAACTGCGCTCACGCTCGCCTGCTGCGGCGGCTTTCTCGAGGTGTCTGACTTTCTCATCAAAGCTGGCGCCGACATCGAGCTGGGCGCCAGCACACCTCTCATGGAGGCCGCCCAGGAGGGCAGGTTGGAGCTGGTCAAATACCTGCTCAACGCTGGTAAGTCAGTTGGCACTCTGTGTGGAAGCTCTGTAGAATGACGCTGTCTTGTTTATGAGTTTTTTTATTTTTAGAGAATTTTTGTATTATCAGTTATTAAAATCTAGAAATAAAATAAAAGAGTATGAACAGGGAAATTATGGATAATGTGATGTGATATATTTAATAAACGTATAGATAAAAATTTAGGAATATTGATACGTGCCAGTGTTATAAAATTTTAGCACTAACGTACTGGATATTTGTAACAAATGAATAACATAAACAGATAATAAATATAACATAAATGAATATTCCGTGACATGTACATGTTAAAATATAGTAATGTTATGTTCATGAGAATAAAGTTAATCTGTTTGACTTCCATGCAATTAAATATTTTGATATACAAATATTTCAGCCAGTTTTGATTTCAACTAATGAGATGGAAATATAAGAATTATTATGTTTCCGTTTCTTTATTAGAAATTCATTTTAATGAAATTAGATTTCTAAATACGTATAGCTATACAAATTTTGACTTAAGTTTTATACACTTTACAGATCAGAGATGCTGTACTTGTTAACTAACCCATTTTTCATTTCCCCCTCGTTTTGTAGGAAGCAACGTCCACGCTTGTACACAGACCGGGGACACCGCTCTAACCTACGCTTGCGAAAATGGACACACTGACGTGGCTGACTTGCTGCTGCAGTCGAGTGCAGACTTGGTATGAAGTGTTTGTTAGAAATATTGATCTCTGCTTACTGTATACGCGTAATGGTCATGGTCAACAGCATCGTTAACCAACGAGGCGTTTAGCCAAATTGCGAAATAAGAGCGGCCCCCTCGCATAGTGTCTAAGCACCATGAGTGGTACAGAATCCCTGTAGTGCAGTAAAAAAACGTAACGTAACAGTAAACGTAAAAAATAGACAAATTGAATCAAATTGGAGTACGGTTGATTACAGTTCAATTTGTCTCTTTTTTTCTGTAATTTGTTTCGCTGCTGTTCTAAACATATCTATCATGGCAACCATCTGATTTTCTAATCCGGATATTTAGTAGGTGGTAGTAGTAGTAGTAGTAGCATTGATATTCTGGGCGACTCGTGTTTCTAACGTCAGTTACTGATCACATTTCAGGAGCACGAGTCTGAGGGCGGCCGGACACCGCTGATGAAGGCAGCGCGGGCCGGCCACGTGTGCACTGTCCAGTTTCTAATCTCACGTGGGGCGGACGTCAACCGTCACACCACCAACAACGACCACACGGCCCTGTCCCTTGCTTGCGCTGGCGGACACCTCGTGGTGGTCGAACTGCTGATAGCCAATGGCGCTGATCCCACCCACAAATTGAAAGTAAGTCTCACTCCTAATCTCGCTGATCGCTGATCTAAAAAATTGAGATGTGGAAGTTATTTATTCCGTCCAGTAAGTAACCTGTTTGTAATATCGACATTTGGCGGAACCGTTCACTAAGTGGCATTCTATGATGGATAAATTTGATAATTGCTTTAACCCGCTGAATTACCTGTGTAACCGTGGTATTGGTGATAATGAACCCTGGTGAACTTAATATACATGATTTTGTCTATCTTACAGGACAACTCCACGATGCTGATCGAGGCGTCGAAAGGTGGGCACACTGCCATTGTGCAGATGCTGCTGGACTACCCGAACAACATGGCCGCAGCAGCAGCCGCCGCAGCAGCCAATGCGGCCTCCCTGTCCGATGTGACCCCTGTAACTACGCCGACCTATAGTGAATTAGTACCAGAGGTGATTTGTTTACTGTTTGTCTTTTTATCAAATTGGTGTCGGCGCCTTAGAAGCTTATTCAACACAAACGTCTCATTTAAGAAAATCGAAAAAATTAGTTTTCGTCTCCCTATGCTTGATCTATCATTACATAATTTAGTGCCTAAGCACCATATACAACAGAACAGGCTGGAGTACGGTTGATTACAGTTGATTGGAACAAAGAAAAATTACCAGGATCATGTCAAGAGCGGTTTAAGCGTTTATGGAAATAAATGATTTTAGGGCGACTACAATGCTGGAAAGCATGGGAAATTCAGGGAATTTAAAATTCAGAAAATGACCATATAAATTGTGCTTAGTAAAAAATTATTTTACTAAAAAGAAAATAAGTTATGTTCGCATTTAAGAATTCTTAGAGTTCTGAAATTTATAAAAAAAAACTTTCGTAAAACATTTGTCAATTTCTTAGCAACAAATTGATTTGTTATTGAATCGATAGTTGCCTATTCATAATTCATAGTCCAAATTACTATTAAAGTGCTGGGAATTGCAGGACTACAATTATAACTCGGCAACGAAAATATTTTTAACGTAAAAATTTAAAACATCTTCTCGAAGATAATTTTACGTTTAAAATATTTTCGTTGCCGAGTTATAATTGTAGTCTTGCAATTCCCAGCACTTTAATTAACATTACCAACGGCTCATATTCTTTTCTGTGTATTTTCAAATTATTATTACTGATTATGTCTTGAGTTTCTTTGTGTCATGTCCTCAGTGTCCTTAGTTTCTTAGACCTAAATTGTATATAGTTTAAATTGACAGCTGTTAAATATGACCCAAATGGCACGAATATCTAGTTTTTTAGTAGATTTAATTTAATAGTAGAATTTTAGGATCCCCCCCCTTTTAAATCTGCACTCCTACGAGTCTTAAAAATAAAATTATTACGCAAAAATATCTTCAACCATTTAATGTGAAATTATGATATGACAATATATTGACATTTTAGTGGATTCGATTTGTAAGGTTAAACGGTAATATTTAGATAAGAATTTTTAAGACAAAAGCGTCAAATTTTCGGGAACAATGACAAAATCTAAGAAGTACAAGGAAAATTGCCCTGAAAGTGTGCACTTGTTCTTCATATGTAAAACTTTAAAAAAATTACTTGTTCATGTTTTTTGGAGAAAATTATCTGCATGAAGTTTTAAGATTGTGTCAATTACAATTTCTTGTTTCATTGTCCCATTTTAGGCTCATCGTGTTCCTCCTCATGGAGTGCCTCTTCTCGTCCCTTTGGACAGTAGTCCGGGAGTAACTCAAACCTATTACCACAACCCACAATCCAGTAAGCTCATAAAGTTAACGAAAATTCAATTTAAAAAAAATAGGATCTTTGACTTTCAACTGTACTTTTATTTTGAAAATAGCATAACTAAAATGTAGGGACTTGTACGACTCGTCGTAGTGTCGACTGTGTGACTGACTGGCTCTGCAGTCCCGGGTTCGATTCCCGGCGCGGGCTCTCGAAAATTTTCGATCCCGGGTACTTGACGTGCACCTCGCATATTGTCTAAACAAAAAATTCGTTATATTTAAATTTTATGGTCGAAGAACACTCATTCGAAAAGTTATAAAAATCATTAATTACAATATTTACACAAGGTATTTGTTGACATTCATCGAAATATTTTTTTAAATGCCGTCCGATTCCTAAAGGCAATCCTGTTTCTAGATGGCCAAAACATAGTTGTTTCATCATCGTGTCCCGTTTCAGGCGCCGCGGGCGTGGTGACCACCAAGCAGGACTGCGCTAAGCGAACCCAGCCGCTACCCCTTCCTCAGCCAATACAGCCGCAGCCCCAGCAGCAGGCGTCCGTCATGGAGTCGGCCCTTACCACTGCCGAGCTGCAGCAGGTGAAGAACGCGCCTGTCGCCGCACACCTGGCACCTGGCTTTCCGCCTGACTTCAACTATGACTTCCAGGGGCCTGTAGCGGGTGGCGTGGTGGACGTGGCCGAGGAGGTGACGCTTGAGCTAGACCGTGACTCACGACCCTGCGAGCGGCTGGAGGCCTGTATCAACAACATGATGAAAAAGGCCGAGCAGCTCCACCACAATCGTGAGGAGCAGATCCTTCAGAAGCAGCAGATCCTGGAGGAGCTGCAACGAGTGGAGCGCGAGCTACAGGAGAAGGCGCAAGCGCAGTTGCTGCTCAATGCCCAACAGCAGCAGGCCTCATCTCTCCATCACCACCATCACCACTCCATGCACCCGCATCACCATCCAGCAGACCCGCTCACCAGCAGCTGCGCGATGACTGTACCACTACCTGTCGCCACCGCATCTGGCGCCACTCAGCCCTCAAACGGAGCCCTGTCTGAGTATGCCATGGGGATGGCGGTAGGCATAAACGTGATTCGAAATTTTTCCAACGAGAAGACAACACCGGAGGCTGCAGCACTGGCTGCGGCTACTGACATGGCAGCTGCCGCCATGGCCGGCAGCAGTCCTACCGGTCTTCCCTACTTTCTGGTGGAAGGTGCGTTGGACTTGCCGCCTGGTACCGTGTCGCTGCAACCGCTACCACCAACTGCTGGTGACAAGCCCAAGGCCAAGCCGGCAGCGAGTTCGACTACGACTCCGGCAGCTTCTGGGGCACCACTCTCCAAGAAAGAAGCAAAGGCGGCACAAGTCGATACGGCCAGACTTCAGCACTTCAAGCTGCAACAGAGGCAGCAGCAGCAGCTCCAGCTGGCGGAGGAGAGTGAGAAGCTGAACGTGGCGGCTGCCGGTGAGAAACGGCCGGACGTGCTCCCTGTGGTGCCAATCACTGTGGACCCCGTCGCCTCTAGGATGTCGGGGGAGGCGCCTGCCCATCGCCAGCACCACCAGGTTCAATCTCAGGACAGCGCTGTGGTGTCGGTGGGCATGGGCCATCACCTGTGTCCCAATCAGGCAGCAGGAGCAGCAGCGGCACCACTATCACCTCCGCTACAACTTATGGCTACGCAAGGCATGACGGCGGCATCGCTGGCAGCGGCCACCGAAGACGGCTCATCCCAGGATGCACACCTCAAGTCTATTACCACGATGAAGAATCAGCTGAACACGTCGACCGGTTCCAACTGCTCAATGGTGGGCAACATTCCCCTCAACGCGACTGGCAAGTATACCTATATTTATTCTTAATTATCTTTCTTAATGATGTGTATAGCGTGACTGGCAAGTATACCTATATTCATTCTTATTTATCTTAGTGATGTGTATATTTTTCACCAGTTCAAAATAATGGTGGTTTGTGAAAATTGAAACTGCCACCATTTGTATAAAATTGTTAGTACTGAGTGTTCATATGGTCGTGGATTTTTTCCATTCCATAAGTTTTCGGGGATCGCCAATGTTTCAAAATTTTAAAGCTAGGAATTCTTGCCTTGTGTTGCTCAACAGGAGATGCTATTAACTGAGCTGGCCATTCTAAATGACTGGTTTCCCTTTAATTTGGCTATTTTGTATAATAAAGTAACACCCGTTCTTGTCACCCATATTAGACGCTCTCCCTCAGCAACCCGGCAGTCAACCGGCCCAGCCTCACTGCGTGCCCACCAGCACGGTGGCCACGCAGTACATCGACCCCAGTCTGCCGGTGGCCGTGCCACTGCCCGCTTGGAGCACGGCGCCGGCCGCCATGGCCACCCTGCAGCAGGTGACTGCGGCCCAAGCGGCAGCTGCAGCGGCGGCGGCGGCGGCCAAGCGTCAGCAGATGGATGAGGACTCCGCTGAGGAAGGCAGCGGTGCCGATAAAGAAGGTGGTGCTGAGAAAGTGGTCGCGCCCGTCCTGCCGCCGCCACTCATCGACGTCAACTCGCAGACTGACAGCAACCATGACACAGCTCTGACCCTGGCCTGCGCGGGAGGACATGAGGAGTTGGTCCAACTGCTGCTGGCCCGGGGTGCAGACATCGGTATGGAGTTCGGTATAACAGTTGGCTTCATCTGCACCTCTTTAAGATTACTTTAGTCATGATTTGTGTGTTTGTCTTGATCATTTGTGTGCTTTCTTCCTCTTGGTTCACGTTTCGTCCTATCACCGCTTTCAACGTTTGTCATTTTTCTTTTGACAAAATTACATATTGTATTTTTGTAGTAGGTAGTAGTAGTTTCTAGTAGTGCGGTTTAAATTACCGAGAGCCCGCGCCGGAACAGTCAGTCGCAATACTGACTGGGCTAGGACGATTCCTACTTTTTATTTAGTTAATTCTTATAAAAACGGAATTTTTTGGAAGTTTTTTTTTGTAAGAAGTAGAAGTGAAAATTTTTCGAAAAATAGCTTAGCGTGTACCGTACATGTATATATCTACCAACATACCTTTTTCCAAATCAGGAACATTTTGATTTGCATTTTCAGGCTCGAAAATGTTACCGCTGTTCATCAAATTTCATGTTCATACTTTTTTTTTTCTCTTTCCCTTCACTGTAACCCCCATGGTGCTTAAACACTATGGCGAGGGGTACATTTAAATTATTTCGTTTTTTATTATTTTTTAAATTTAAACATGCAATAGAAGAAAAATAGCAGCAGATTATCTTACAAATATTTCTGGAAAGAAATTATTCGTGTCTAAAATACTATGTCCTTCGTGGAACTTACTATCTCCTCAAACCAGTTTCCGTTTCTTTTGTGATCATCTTATTAATTTTGCTTGAAGAGAGAATACATGTAAATTCGCATCTGCCGCTATTTTTTTATTTTTAGGAAGCACCACCATTGGGGAAACGAGGGCATTTGTGGGTACGACTAGAAATAGTAAATTATTTTTTTTAGAGAAGGAAAAAGGTGTTTGCGCTCGTGGGAGTGAAACTGATTCTGGTCTCCTTCCTTTAACGATAGAACACCGTGACAAGAAAGGGTTCACGCCGCTGATCCTGGCTGCGACGGCCGGCCACGCTAACGTGGTGGAGATGCTGCTAAACCACGGCGCTGATATCGAGGCGCAGTCTGAGCGCACTAAAGACACTCCGCTATCATTGGCCTGCTCCGGAGGCCGCTTCGAGGTGGTGGAGATTTTGCTGGCCCGTGGCTCAAACAAGGAGCACCGCAACGTGTCGGACTACACGCCGCTCAGTTTGGCTGCCTCAGGTGGCTACGTTAACATCATCAAACTTCTGCTGAACCATGGCGCAGAGATAAACTCCAGGCGAGTCTCGATTAAAATCCTATTTGAAACATTGTAGCGGTCGTCGTAAAGTTAAACCGACAGAAACCTCTTGTACACAAATACATATTTGAATTTTTTCTTATATCTTTAGTTAAAATAGGATGCCGATCTTCAGTTAATAATTTTAAAACTTGCCACATTTGTCATTTGCGCAGGACTGAGCAGCGACTAACGCTATTCTCTCGAAACTACTAGTGTTTTGTTGCTGAGCTTGTGAGACTGTGGCTATGGGCTAGCCTATTAGAATCGTTTAAGCATTTGGGATAACTTTTCGGAATATCGGTTTAAAATTTAAAGGTTGTTAAGATAGTATTCAGTGGTTTGCTCTAGTATATAATATTTTAACTTATACGATTTTTCTCTACACAGGACTGGAAGCAAGTTGGGCATTTCCCCCCTGATGCTGGCCGCCATGAATGGTCACGCCACTGCCGTCAAGCTCCTTCTCGACATGGGAAGCGACATAAACGCTCAGATCGAAACTAACCGTAACACTGCCCTCACCCTTGCCTGCTTTCAAGGGCGACACGAGGTGGTCAGTCTGCTGGTTGACCGCAAGGCCAACGTCGAGCATCGCGCAAAGGTAGGCGGGTTCGTTTGACGTGTATTTTTTATATGGACATGAAACGGTAGTCGGGAAGAAGCAAGAAAATATCAGTCATTCCTCGAGTCTCAGTAGTTTCTAAGGTGATGGACTGAATTTATTGAGCGCTAAATTTTTCGTTTGCATTTTGCAGTATTTGTTTTAACAACATTGTTTAACTAAGGTGTATTTTTATCTTTACCCTACAGACCGGCCTCACTCCTCTAATGGAAGCGGCTTCCGGCGGCTACATAGAGGTGGGTCGCGTTTTGCTGGAACGAGGAGCCGACGTGAATGCACCCCCGGTTCCCTCATCCAGGGATACGGCACTCACCATCGCTGCCGACAAAGGCCACATCCGCTTCGTGGAACTGCTACTGAAAAGGTTGGTGGACCAATCGCAGTTTCGCTCTTTCAGCTGGGTTATTTATGTTGATTTGCTAAAATTCAAACTTTGCTTTATCGTTGCAGTGGCGCTCAAGTAGACGTCAAGAATAAGAAGGGCAACTCCCCTATGTGGCTTGCCGCTAACGGTAGGATGATTTAATGATTGCGGATGTTTAAATGAAATCTGATTACTCAATAAGACGATTATACAATTATACAAACGAAAGTGTTAAAAAAAATTGAACTCATGATCAGTTCAAGGCAATAAGTTTCTCTAGTTATCCTATCCTATGTAATAATGGGGAGTTACGGGCATACTGGATCCGATTTGCTTAGAATGTGAACGGACGTAAAAACCCTACATAGAGCAGTACCTCTCCCTCTCCTCAATCTCAGATTATGACCTACTTCCCTAGCCATATGTGTAACGTCAGTGATGCAATGCGATTTTATGGAAATACGTAACTATTTGGATAATTTTTCTTTTGATAATATTGTTTCTGAATTTGATGTTGTATCTATCTGTCTTATCCTATGTTTTTATTTCAATATGTGTCCATTGTCTGGTTTTCAGGCGGTCACCTAGACGTTCTTCAACTGCTGGCAACCTCAGATGCCGACATTGATAGCCAGGACAACCGAAAGGTGTCGTGCCTTATGGCGGCCTTCCGGAAAGGTCATATGAAGGTGGTCAAGTGGATGGTGCGAAACGTTTCTCAGTTCCCGTCTGATCAAGAAATGACTCGCTACATCTCCACCTTCAATGACGAGGTGAGAAACGAGGCCCCCAAACAGGTTTGGATAAAATAAAAATGGGCATAAATTCATTGTATGTGCAACTGTTAAAAGCATTTTCCGGAAAATATGTAATTTCCAAAAACCGTAACGATTTTAAAATAAGTTATTGGTTTCAAAACTGGTACGCCTCTCGTGGAAAATGTTTTCTAGTTCATCAATTATCAATGTGATGCCGAACAAACCGGGAAATATGATTTTGATATCAACCACGTGACTCGTGACGTGACAAGGTCTCTTGAGATATTTGTTAAGGAGGTCCACCAGCGTGTTTGCCCTAAAAAATGGTTATCAAAGATCTGTAGTTTTTCTAAAATTAGAATCCCACTAGCTGAAACATTAAAAAAGTTACTTGGTTTATCTTAAATCTATCGCTTTCCACGATCCCGATTAAATTTAAACATTGATTGCCCCGTCGCAGCTCAGTCAGAGGTCCGGTACATAAAACCAAGAATGTGTATATTGCATAATAAGTTTGTATGATAAGAGCACGACTAAAAGGAGACGCTTTGTTTACATTACCGCCAAACCTTACTTGTGCATTGTGTCTTCCAGGAATTGCTGAGCAGGTGCGAGCAGTGCTTGGAAATGATCCGCATCGCCAAGGAGCGTCAGGCTGTGGAGGCCAACAAGTACGCAAACATTCTGCTGGAGGAGCTGGACATGGAGAAAAATCGCGAAGAGACCAAGAAGGCGGCCGCCGCGAGGCGCCGTGAACGCAAACGACAGAAGAAGAAAGTCAAGTCTGACAAGAAGGACGTGTCTGACGAGAACGTCAAGAGCAAGTCATCCCTGCGCGAATTGGCGCGAGTCATGCACATGGACTCTGCCACTAGCGACATGAGCACGGCAATAGGTGTGTGGTCCTCCGGTGTCGCATTTGGAAAGCTATATTGTTAATTGATCTTTTCTCTGCACCATTAACTTGGAGGAGGCCTGTCAAACAGGCCTGCTGTTTTTTAATGAGTCCTACATGCGGGGCTCCTGCGGCACAAAAATCGAGTAAAATTAACAAAAATAATTGTGTACCATTTATAGAATCAAACGATTCTCTCTTTTTACACCCGAAATTTTTGATGTCTCTGCAGGCACGGTACCGTTACTCGGCATGCGGAACCTCAAGCTAAGCGACGTGTTCAGCTCCAAGCCGCACAATATCTCCTCGTCGACGCCCCTACCCAGCACCGCTCGTCTCATCAAACCTCCCTCACTTGGCGTCCCATACGGAACGCCATCGGCCTCCAACGCTAACACAACTGCACCGGCAGCCAGTGCCAGTTCCGCCCTGGCCGCAGTCACCACCGCCCGCACCACCACCGAAGAAGCGCCGCCCACCGCCTCTAACAGTAGGTCTGCCCGTGATCGTATTCTGCAGCTGCAGTCGTCGCTACCACCCGAGGCTTGTGGCAACGCTGCCATCGCCACTTACCTAAGCAAATACGAGGGCAGCGGAAGTAGCAGCAAGCGAGCGGGCACTGCATCGGGCGTGTGCGTGGCCGGAACGGACAAGCCGGTCCGTGAGCGGGGCGCCGGCCGCATGCGACTGGATAAGGAGGCACGGCGCGAACGCAAATCTATGGCCGAGGCCAAGAGTGCGGCGGCAGTCACCCGCACTGGTGTTACCATCAAAGTGGGGATCCTGCCAGATCGCAGCGGTGCAGTCGATAAGGTCTCTCTGGTAACGAGTCGGCAACAACCGATGAAGGAGCGAGCAACTGGGACGAACACAGCTATCTCTTTGTTAGCCGCTGCTGCCGCCTCCACTACCGCCAGTAACACCACCGCCACCACCAAGAAAGCGAGCACGTTCACGTTGCCCTCCTTCGCGGCCGCCTCCACCTCCGCTGCCTCTTTGGTGCCTGTCGCGCCTTCAGTGGTGGCGCCGGTTGCCCACCCACCTCCCACGACGGTGGCGGAACAGCCGCGCAAAGCCAATCAGCGGAGCAGCACACAACAGTTGGCGCATAATTTCTTGTTCGGTTCTGGCCAGTCTGCGACCAGTACAGCTGCCGAGGAACAGCAGCACGGTGCAGGAGCTGGTACCACCACGGTAACGTACGCAGCGTCGTCAACTGGCACCACCAACCGGACATCAGGCAAGGGTGGCGGCGGCAACAAGAAATTGGAACCCGCTGTGTCTGTGTTATCTTCAGCAAGGTTAGTTTAGTTCTTGGTTATGGGTAAACTAATTATTATTGGCGTGCAGATCTTACGTATATTGCCTATTAATTTGTTTTTCGTATGATTCATGCTATTTTTGTTGCAATTGTTGAAGTTTAAATGGTCAGAAGTCGCTCAAAATAGCTAATCGGCTATGTCTTATCGTTTGGGGGCGTTTGAGAGAGTAAGAACGTTCGACGTTTTTAAATCAAATTTGTGAGGCTAGGCGACTGAAGTCAGATCAGAGGGTCGTTTGTTCAGTTATTTTTATGTATGCTGGTGGACGCGACGCAATGTGATCGGGGGCGGGGCTTGTTTTTAGTTTCCCTTTCATAAAATATATGACTGAAAGAAATGAGATTTTTTTCGTAACTTGATTTAATTGTTTTATATGCACTCATTTCTAACAAGAATTCACGTACAATATTACCTTTCTCTTAAGTCACAAATTCCATTTTAGTTGATCGATTAGATCGTAGGTTGGGCGCACTTGAAAGTAATGAGTTTCTTTTTGTTTCTGGTCACACTAGTCATACCCTACATCTTCCATCTTACAGGAGTCCACCAAGCCTGTCCAACAGTCTTAAGACGCCGACAGTAGCAACGTCGAGCCCCAAACGTGGCGGCTCCAAGAGAGATGAAGCCGGTTGGAAAGAAGTCGTGCGAAAGTAAGTTGGCGATTGGATGGGTAAATGCGTGATTGTTAGACGACCACCTTCAGTGTTAAAATATTACCTGTGTTGCTATTTGAGTATTGATAAATGAGCCTAACGTCCATGTTTTTTCGCCCAGAACTGGTTCGCTGTCGGTGCGATCCAAGAAGGTACTAGTGCCGTCGAATGCCATCAGTCGAGTGATCGGTCGCGGCGGTTGCAATATCAACACGATCCGCGAGGTGTCCGGCGCTGTCATTGAGGTGGAGAAGCAAAAGGGCGCCGGCGATCGTGCCATCGTCATCCGCGGCTCAGCAGAGTCCACCAAACACGCCCATCAGCTCATCACCCAGATGATCAAGGATCCGGATCGTGACCTCAGCGACCTGCTGCCGGCCAAAAGCGCTGCAGCCAACAGCAAGAGTTCGTCTATGATTAAGCTCGCCAATTACTTGCACGGCGGGGCGGCCAATCAGGTTAGACAGACAGGAGAAGCGAATCTCACATGAGGAACCTCCCCAAGTCTCCCAATATTTTATTGTTTACGTTATGTTTTCGGACAATTTACGAATTAATTTGATTTTCTGTAAATAACGTGAAGTATTTCACTTCATTGTGAGCGAGTCACAATTTCTGATTTCTATATGAGTAAATAAATTAATCTAATAACATTGTTAATATACACGAATACATTTCATGATCCATTTTCATGGAAAATTAAGCGACCTTTATGACGAGGAGTTGCTTTTGGAATTGCAACCAACATTGCCTTCGCTTGTGCCATGAAAGATAATTATAGCATTGTATCTGTCCCTTTACTTTCTCTCTGCACAGGCTTCAGGAGTGCTGACTGGCACGCAGGCCAAGTCATCGGCTGTCATGTCCTCATTTCTAAAGTCCGGTGGCAGCCTGCACCCGTCCGGCGTCATCTCAAACATGGCGTTCCCTTCCTCCAACCCGCCCTTCTCGGCCCAATTGCGACAGCAGGCTGCAGCGGCAGTACGGCCTGGTGGCATCGCTATGTCACCTGCTTTCTCCTCCCAGACACCCTCTTGGCCACCCTTCCCGGTACCCGTCACGCTCACCACGACTGGCGGAAAGAAGGGCGCCAACTCCGGCCTACCGAGTATCGAAGGGGGCGGCTCACCGACCGCCAATCCGTTGGCATCCGTCGATCCTCTAGCAAGCATTGCTGCAAAGTCGCCCGCCGCCCGGCAACTGTTTCCGGTTGACAAGAAGACTTCGCAGCCGGCGTCCAATAAGACAGCCGTGTCTTACACTACTGCCGTGTTGGGTAATGGAAAGGCTGTCACCCTGGCCGGTAACGACGCCCCCGGCACCAAGATAGATAACCGACCTACCGCTGCGGCTCTATCTGTCCCCTTCTCCATTGGCCAAGGGGGAGCCAAGAGCGGTGGAGTCAAGAGCGGTAGCGAAGGCACAAGTGTAGTAAACCAGGAGGCCGCGGCCACTCTGGCATCGACCACTGCGCCCTCTTCCACTAGAGGTTCCGCAATGTCATCCACCGACGGAGTGGCGGCCGCTGCATCCGCCAGTTCCTCAATCTTCGCATCATCGTCCGCCACGACCACCAGTGCAACCTCCATCTCTCAGCACGCCACCTCGACAACAACTGTTAACTCTCCAACCCAGCCGGCTGTCCCACCCACCATGCCACAACAGCAGGCGCAGCAAAGAAATCCGACTCCTCCGTATCGCGTGACTCCACCTCCACCGCCTCAACAGTCACCACCACCCGCACCCCGATCTGCTCCCCCGCAGGAGTACTCTCCGTTCAATTCCATCTTCAGCAAGGTGGCCCAGCAGAGCGTGTGGGGCAAAGAAAAGCAGGGCGGTGGTCAGGGCAGTGGGCAAGGAGGTGGCAACAAGGGTATGAATTTTGCTAGCGTGGCAGCTGGCAACATCAAGCCGTCATCTTCGCAGATCACCACCACCACGAACGCGGCGCTGGGCGCATCGCCCGTGGAGGACGAGCCATCCCCCCATCATCCTCCGGTGGACGCGGCAAAGGCACCTGGCTACCGTGGCAACGTCTCGTCATCGTCCGCCACTTCCTCAGTGGCCGGCTCCTCGTCGCTAATCTCTCCGAACACGTCGCTGTGCGTGGGAACTGGGCCGAACAGCGGCCCCATCTCGCCGGGCGGCCGACCAGGTATGCCCAGCAGTGCGCCCAGCACGCCGCCCATCGGTCCCATCGCTCCACCGCCAGGCAGCAGCCTTCGTAAGGCCTCACCACCAATGGTCTCGGGCGGAGCGGAGGTGAACCTCTCCTCTAGCGCGCCGGCGGCCGCCTGCTTCTCGGCCGCATCGCTCTCTTCCATGGGCAACAATCCGTCGGTGGCCATGCAGTACTCGATGGCGGCGCCACACATGGCCCCCATCGCGCCGCCCTCACACGGCAGCCACCGAGTGGACGTGAGCATGGCCGGACTGGACCTTAGCACCGGCTACGGACCACCCCGTCTCTCTCAGCAGCAGCAGCACTCGCCATCTCAAAATTATCACCAGCACGCCCCGCATCAATCCCAGCATCAGCAGCAGCAGCAGATGCTGCACCAGCTCCAGCAACAGCATCATCATCATCAACAACAACAACAGCAGCAGCACCAACAGCAGCTTGAAATGGCAAACTCGTACCAGCAGCAGCAAAATGCGGGCGGCTCATCGGGCGTGCACAGTAACCTCAATCCCAACGCGCCCGACTTCTCGTCTAGCCGCTCGGCCATGCTGGCCGCCAGCGCGGCAGGAGGCAACCCCAACCAGCAGCAGCACCCCGGAAACATGTCGCAACAGCAGCAGATGCACATGAATCGGCTCTCCGGAATGCAAGAGAACCAAGTGTACCAGCACCACCAACAGCAGCAGCAACAGCACCAGCAGTCAGTTAACGTATCAAACTTCTCTGGTCCTGGAGTGCCCAATCTGGTCAGCATGGTGTCGTCAGCGCCACCCTCGGTGGGAACCACCAACAACGGCGGTGGCGGAGGTTCGGCGGTCTCCCAGATGGCGGCTGCGGCCACTTCGCAGGCGGCGGCAGTGGCGGCGGGTCTCAGGTTGAGTTACCAGCAGGCATCGCTCTCTCAGCAGCAGCAGCAACAGCAGGCAAGCGGCGGTGGTCCCCCTCACGCGAACGAGTATCCGCCGCATTTGACTCGTGGAAACGTCAATGTCAACAAGATCATGACCGATTCTGAGAACCAGCGGCTCATGCGGAATCTGTTGATGTCTACGCATCCCAGTATGCCCGGTTCGTTGGGGCCAGTTGGTCCCGCCGGAGCTAATATCAAGCACCTCGCCCAATTTCAGGCTCTGATGGCGGCCCAGCGGGCAGGAAACCCCAACCATCACATTATCTCTGGACCCTCAAAGGGTAAGTTCAACATAACATTATTATTACAATTGCAATATGTACCCACAAGCAGCCCCCAAGAGAGGGGCCTATGGCGGGGGTCGAACGACCAGTTGTATCTGAGCTATTT
>JAQGBY010003857.1:0-18057 GCA_034698785.1 Mycogona germanica | reverse complement strand
AGACATGTTGAGGCACCACTGCATGACGTTATTATAGCACGTGAAAATTCGAATTTTTCAAAATGTCAAAAATGTAAACGACAATCGGAATATCGTGTGTTATCGTGTAAACGTGAAATAGCCGGTAAATTTAAACAATTAATTTTTTATTTCATTGGTGGTTACTGGCAACCCAGGCAAAACCTCCTAGTAGTTTTTGTATATTAAAAAAGAAGGAAAGAAGGTAGGATATGAAATTTTGTGTGTAGGAAATCCCGGTTCGTTTCCGATAAGGGAGCAATGTGTAAACAGAGGCCTCGATGATGGCGACACGCTGAATAAATAGAATCGGCGGTCAAAACAGTAAACAACACATCGCATCTCGATTTGGCGACTGCTTCGTGTGTGTTTAGTTCGAATTGGATACGAATTGGACTTGGGTCCCTTCCATACTTCCATAGGCGCATCAAATGCGCAGCTCGGCCCTCCCCCAGGCCCATGTATACAGAGTACTTGGACACGTTCGTAGCCTCGCTATTGTGTACTACTACTGTGCACTTGTGGACGTGCACCCACGAATATGGCCATGATGGTGCTGCTCTATATAGCCTCGAACCCCCCAGAGCAAGGGGCGCTTGTCGAGAGTGTCACGGGGTGACGGTCACCTTGAGTGAGGGACGTCAAAATGGATCGTCACAAAATCTATTCGACATCTTCTGTTGCTAAACACTAGTGAGAGTGGTTTGAAAATCAATTTTATACGTCATTTGAATCAGCAATAGTTGAAAAGTTTTTTTAATTTCTGATGGATTGTTCCAGGGGATAAATGACATTTCACATATCGATCAGGGATTCCGGACTATATTTTTCTGCCACCAAATATGTCTTACCGTAAACATTAAAAAAAAATTCGGTCATCTTTCGAGTCAAACTCCGGACCCCAAAATCAAGATACAGTTCGATACTCGTCGAACCAGGTTTCGAACCTCTAACCTTTTGCACTCAACTGAATTTTGAAAATAAAAATAAAAACTTGTGTTGCCTCGAGCCACGCAATTAGATACTGCAAATATATATTTTTTTGTCGGCTAGGAGAGGAGATACATTACAGCGTTAGGTTGCACTTCCAAAATGCGATTCTAATTATTATTAATGGTCGAAATGCGTTGAACTGGTGGTCCGTCCACCAACGAGCGTCGGACAACAAGATGGCGCTGTCGTGACGACACTAGCGTCCTCGTCTAGCAGATACGTCACGACCACGTGTGTTTTGAAATAGGATCTTGGGTGATTTTTTGGGCTAGTTTTTGGACTCGATTCCGACCGGCAGCGTCAAATGCGTTACTACTGTACATGGACTTGTTTTTATTTCAATGTGAAACTCAAATGTCGCCAAGGTTTGATGACACCGACATCTGTGTTTGTATCGAGTCACTCTTATTAAAGAGTCAACGTGCCCCCCAAAAATTATTTTTTACTGAATATAATTCCTTCTGTGATTCAATTTCGAATATTTAAATTTCAAATTTATTAACTCACAAGAAGGGTTCCCGGCCTTGCCTGGTTTTACACTAATCAGCAATGAAATAAAAAATTAATTGTTTAAATTTACTGGCTATTTTACGTTAACACGATAACACACGATAAACGCAAACGTTAAATGTGAAGTAACTGTTATATTTAATTTAACGCTATCAACATGTTTAAAAATTTGTATTTTCAATCGTTTGTCAATTGTTATGTTAAATTGAAAAAGAATTTATTTTAAAATATCAATTTGATTATTTTATGTTTTTTAATATTGTTATTTTATTTTTATATTGAAAATATTATTCCGGTAATAGTATGTGGTTCTGTGTGCTTGGTTGGAACTGTTATCTGGTTTACTTGGTTGGAACTATATGTTAATTTTGATGCAGTTTCATTGAGCCGTTCGAGAGTTAGTCTCCGGACATGAAAATCAAAATCTCTGTTTTATAATATAGGATTAAAAAATGTGTTGACGTGGATACGTTTATAAAATCACGATAAATGTGGGGTACTTGACTGGGCTGCAACAGATCGTACCTTTAAAAAAAAAATTAAAGATCAATAACTAATATGTGTTTTAATAAAAATAATCGAGGAAACATTCTTCAGACATATTATGTTGTCATATCGATAGTTCTCTCTCTTTTTCTCTTATATTAGTTTTCCATCCGTGACGAGAACAATGTTTGGTGAATCCAAGTGGTGAGTGAGCAGCAAACAGATGCCCGATAGCACATATTGATTCCATGTTGTCCTACATTTATGATCCGTTGGTGCACTTTGCATGAGCGAGAGAGCAACGATCCCGTTGGCCATTTTCGTCCCCGTTTGACCAGTCCTACCCCCCCCACCCCCCACCACCCCCTCTGTACATGGCTTTATTTCGTCCGTCTACATACACGCATCTGTGTACATGCTGTGCCCTCACCCTAAATAAAAACGTTAAACCAAATCGAACATTCAGTGGTCAGTGCAGGTGCCGACCCCCCCAAAATCATCCCCCACCTGCACATCATATGGTCAACTCCCGGCCATTTCGTGCGTTGACACCTGCTATCTCCGTCCCCCCCCCAATAGGGCCATGGATTTTGCCACCTTAGCAATATATTTTACAAGGGTCGCATCAACAACTTGGTTCATTAGGAAATTGTTTAAATAATTATTGAATGGTTAGGACCTTTCAAATGGAGATTATTATCATGTTCTGCACATTTTTTGACAACGCAAATTTAAACAGTTTTTATTAGGTGTGGAGTCACTGGATTTTTCAAATTGAAGGTTCTTGTAATTTCACCCCCTTCAAGACTTAGTTTAATTTTGGAAGAATGGGCAACATAGATCAACGGTTCCTGCCCTAAGAAACCACCACTTTTCCAGCCAACGTAAATTACGAGAGATAATAAAGAGAGCCCTTTCAAATTACAATTAGCAGATGTGTTCGCAAGAAACCCTGGACGGTTCCAGGGTGGGGGCCATATGCTAGCCAAAATCAACCCTTTTCAGAAATACTCTGTAATAACAAAATAATTCACAGAACTCGTTGGACTCAGCGCGCACATAATTTTAAAAAAAGAATTAGAAAAATCAATTTTAAATCTTGCGTCGTAGGTCTGCGTCAGGCCCAATCAAAATGACTGTTCGCGAACAGGATTTAACGTAGAAATGAGGCCTCAACTCGAGCGACGAGAGCTGTGATTTAGTTGGAATAAATAAGAAATAGGATTGGTCATCAACTTACTCGGACTGCCGCCTCTATGATGGACGACGTGACCGCTGTACTGGTAGTGGGCCACCGTCCCGTCGTAGGGCCCGGCCCAGGGCGCAGCCGGCCCAAACTCGGACCCACCGCTAGCGCCGCCCGGCAGGTAAGTGGCGCCGCCGTACGGATTGAGACAGGTCGTCCTCGAGCTCGGGGCACCCGGTCCCGGCGAGTAGGCGAACCGTTGCCCCCCGGCACCCAGTCCATTCCGGGTGGCCAGCGGCCCCGTGCCAGCACCGTTGCTCAGTTTATAATCGTCCTGCGTGGTCGGACTGCCGCCACTCGCTCCCGGACTGCCTCCGCCGCTCCACAGGTGGGGCTGCGGCGCCGGCGACCCCATCACGTGAGTCTCACCGGCGCCGTCCTGCACGTATCCGGCAGAGTAGCCGGACGGTGGGCCGCGGTAGACGGGACCGGAACCGTAGCCGTGCTGCTGGCTCAGGTGATGGGCATGGTGGTGCGTGGTCTGGAGGGGAGGGGATGGCTCCTGGTGATGATGATGGAGGACGCCGTGGTGACCGTTGGAGTGATGGTGGTGATGCGGGAAGGCGTTGACCGAATCCATCGGTGAGACGGGTGGGATAGCACTTCCGGCGAAGCGGAAGGCGGACTGGGACGATGGAAGTGGGTCGCTGGACTGGCGGCCGCTCAGCAGGCCGGACAGCAGGTGGTGGTGGTGGTGGTGCTGCTGCTGGAGAGAAGTTGACAGCGTGTCGGATGAGCTGCAGTTGTGGTGGTAGGCGAGAGGCGACAGACGGTGCAGGACCGGATTGTGGATGCTGGAGTCGGAGAGGGGGGAGGAGGTGCGGAGCTGGTCGGGCGAGGAGGCGGCGGAAGAGGAGAGGGAGTGTCGGGGAGCGCCGGAGACGAAGGCCGGACTCAAGCTGTTGTCGTAGCGGCCGAACAGCTGCATATGGAGCGGAGAGAAGTGCGGAGATTGATGGTGCGGTCGCGGATGCTGATGACTCGGCGTGGACGACGTGCCGATGCAATTGATCGCCGCCTCCTCCGTTGGCCCGGCAACCGCGTGCGATCGCTGCGCCTCTGGAGGCAGTGGCGGCGTCCCACCACCTCCAACTTCTCCTCCTCCTTCTCCTCGCGCCTGTTCTGGCGCCTCCGTATCGGCGGCAGTCTGGACGCCAGAGGGCGCACGCTGGTGGCTGGAGACGAGCGCCAATGAGTCCGACGATTCGGTGTCCACCTCCTCGTACCGCGGATAGACCGGTGGTTGCTGGAGCGAGTGCTGGAGCGGCGACGGCGCCGCGTAGGACTGCTGCTCCGGATGCCAGGACGGAGGCGCTCCGGTGGTGGTGGTGGTCGGTCCATGGCCGGACGGGTCGTCTCCGTCGCAGCTGTTGCCGCTGGTGGACGACGACATTCGTTGGTGACGCATTTCCGGACAGTCTGGTGGTAGTAGTGGCGATGGTCACTCGATCAATCTCGATGGTCCATCAACACAATCGCGTTTCAACAAAATGTTAATTTAAAATTAAAAAATAAAATAAAATGGTTTTATGAAAATGGTAGCGCGACTAGAACGAGGCAAAATGGTGGTTCACGCAAAACGAGATTTGAATTTTAAACAAGTGTTCAAGATTTATCTTGAGATTATTGATAACGAATCACACAAACGACGATAAACTTAAAATAACGGCTATTGCGATTGCAATGGAATTCACAAGTTGGAACTGTTGGTGTTGCTGATGATGGAAGATTCGAGTGGACTGGACACACAGCGCGTGGTCAACCGTTGCGAATTGGAGTGGATTGACTAGTGGATATGGATTTGCTGGAGATTGGCGCGAGCGCGAAACGATTCACCAAAAATGCACCGAAGCAGACGTTAGTACATGGACAGTACATGGACGCAGGACATGGACATCCACGTGTGTGTGGTTGGTTGCACAGACCGATAAATCAGCGGTGGTCTCGCCAAGAGGGTCGGATTACCCCTTGGCCCCTTCCCCCTCTCTCTCGCTCGCTCGTCCAACACCCAGAGGAATTTTTTTGGGGGTCAGACGACGGTCAGACAGGGGCAGTAACGAGTCACCGGTTCCGTTCTTCCGAAGGGTCAATTCACGAATCACGGACTAACCAGATGAGGATTTATTATTTCCCTGTTGCTCACTACTGCTCTGGTCATCCTGGAGACCATCTGGTCTGGTTCCGGAGGACATCTAGCGTCACGCCACCTGGTGGAAGACGACAGCAAGTGTCTGGACAGTGTTGTCATCGGTTTATCTGAGAAAGAGAAATGGTTTAATTCGGTGGAAATATAAATCCATCAAAAAGTCCAAGACATCGAACGAGAACTGATAAACAGACATCATATTTTTGACTCACCTCGTCCCCGCCAAACGACACTTGCAGGATGCGAAGAAGTTTATTTTTTTTTGGTTGTCTTGAGTACGTCATAATAAACGTAGGCGATAAAGAAAGCCATTGAAATGATAAGACGTGTGCGCGAGCGAAAAGTGATTTCACTTTTTCTTCTTAATGTACGCCGCGAGTCCCGCAACAAGTAATCTGAGGAAGCTGAACCACGAACGCCCAAAAAATGAAAGCTTCTCGAATTTTGATCGAATGCAGGCTGCTTTTTTGTTGTTGATCGGAACATTCTGGTTTTGAGAAACACATCGATACTTTTCTGGTCGGCCACAGGAAGCGGTTATAAATACGAAACTCGACACGGAGGACACAAAGGTCAAGACTGCAGCAGCAAGACCTCTTTTGAGACAAAAGCTTTCATTTTCGTTTTCGATGGCATTGTCATTTTATTCCTGGGGCATCTGAATTTCCAGCTAAACGAATCCTTTTTATACCGGACACAGCCTCCGGTTGTGTATTCCTCCCTAATCCCTCAAAATAAATGTGTAATGGGGAACGGGATGGAACTGGATGACGACATAAGCTCATTTCTACAAACCTATTTCTTTTCTTTTGGGCCACACGTGTGACACAGTCACGATTCGTCGTCAAATAATTCTTAGAAAAATCATACGCGTTTTAAACCCTCTTTAACATTTTCTGTATTTAAAACAAATGTTGGTTAAGGAGGTTCACCGTTGATTGAACATCTTGAGGCCACCTGGAAATTTAGCCTAACCTAGGCTGCCTAGGAAAGGGATCTTTAATGTCCCGATATCGCACAGGTACGGCTATAGATTTGACTATTTATTCCGAAAGAAGGCGTGTCAAGGAATTTCGCTCGCCATATAAATTCCTAAGATGTCGACTGGAATCGCAACCGCGATCTTCTGTTATAAATAAAGAATGTTTTATCGCGTCAACGTCGACTTGGAATTTTAGTAGAACAATGTGTATGGGGTTGGGGAATTCTATGGACGACCCTTGGCACGCGACAAAGTCCTACGACAGCGTTTTGGGTCCAAAGGGCACAAGAAATGGGCTTCTTGGCCGGCGATGAAAGGGCGGAATTTCGAAAGAGGATGGTGGAGTGGGATGAGGGGCATTTCACACCGAACCCGTTCGCAAACAATAAAAACGGCCAAACGGACAAATTCTTTCCAAGTTCATTTTAACAATTTCGAATCCAATTCTAATGAAACAATCATTTTCTGTCCTGAACTCTAACCTTTTTATAAAGTTCGCGCATTGTAACCAAAATAATTGAAATAACCGACAGCAATTGTAATTTGTACTTGCATGCCGAAAGTAATCCAATCTTAGTAAATCCATGAGTTTCGTGGAACAGACATGTTCGAGCATGTCTTGTCTTTGGAAACGACTCTCTCAAGAAGTTCTTCAAAGAAATTGGCAACATGTAGTTATTTGTTGTGTAGTTTGCAGTGAAGTTGGTCCGTGCATTTCGACCCAATTTCCAATTTGAATGACGATTGATGGCTGCTGAAGGGAAGGTGATGACCCCAATTTGGATTTCAGTTTATGGAAAGACGAAACGGGCCGCTATAATGGCCGGGTCCAACGGGCCAAGGTTGCCAGTGTCGTTTTTTAAATTTTCTCATTTCAATCACTGTAGTGAATAGCACTACAGTCTCGGTGCTTAGGCACTATGGCAAGGGGCACGCCCAGTACCCCGGGATCACATAGATCGAGAGCCAGCGCCGGGAATCGAACCCGAGACCGACGAGTCGTACAATTGACAGTCTGCCCCGCAAACTGAGAAAATGAGCCAATAACTCTGCCAACGAATCGAAGATTTTTTGCAAAGTTTCTAAGATCGAGACATTTGAACAGATAAAGAAATAAAAAATTGATCCAATTGTCAAATTCCACGTAGCTTAAGTTTTCTTGAACTTTCTTTTGAAAAAACAAATACGGGCACGAATCGTTCGCATCCGAGAGAGCGTGGAATTTGGTACGACTGATCGCGGGTTCGAATCCCGACTGACGCTCTCTCTCTCGGATAATTGTAAATCGTAGACGAAACAAAATTCAAGATGTCCTATTCTCATTATTTTTGATTTCAAACACAATTCGTAGCCCTAAATAGAATTGAACATTTGAAATTTTCTTTAAATAAATAATTTAAAAGTGCACTTACCAGATTTCCGTACAACTCGTTCCATCCAGTTTTGTTTTAGCCATTCCAATGCTTTTGTTGTCGATCCGTCGTATCTTGGATATCGTTTCAGAAGAAGTTGATCAAAACTGCTGCCATGTTCGTCGAGAGCAATTCATGTACATGATGAGGTCGGTGGCAGTTGGAAGTTGGAAGAGAGAAATCTATTCGATTGTGATTTTTTTGCAGTCGATTGCATTCCACTCACTCGCCTAAAATAAAGGTCTACATGTTGGTGGGTGAAAGGGCGAAGGGCTGTAGAGAAACGACGACGAACGACGACCAACGAATGTCCATCCAATTGCATTCCTCACTCCCACTAGTACTGGATTCACAGAGACTACAGCAGTCAGAATGTGTGTGCGTGTGTTTCATTAGTCGCAATTGCTAAAATTAGATGAGCGAAGCCATCTTTGGCGGCCATCTTGCTTCATCAAATGCAACTGCTCCGAGTTAAGAAGAACGTTCTCATTTCTTCGCTCTCAACTCAACTCATTTTCTTAATTACTAATCTCATATAATCTAGATCAAAAGGATGAAGAACGTCATCAAACAACGCTATCACTTTTAAAACATATTAAAAAAAGATCAATTTTCAATTGATTTTAATCGTAGTTGTCATTTTTAGGCGTTGTAATTGCAATTGCAATTACAACACAATCTGACACAATCTGAATCAGACGAACGCAAATTTAAAACAAAACATATTTTATCACACGAGTAACACATTTTAAAACAGTCTTTCGATATTTCTTGACCAGAGTGGACAGTCTGGTCAAGAAATAATTTTAAACTGTGAATTTCAATTTCTATCATGGCAAAGATTTCGTTAAAAATGAATACATAATACAGGCGAGATGTGACTTAACGAAAGACTGAAAATTGAGTATAAAATGCAAAAAATTGAAATCAAATGAAATTGGTTCGAAACTCGTGGAGGGGAATTCCGAAAGGACAACAGAATCAACGACGTAATCCAGAGATCGTTTTTTTTTGGAAAGGAATTGATAGAATGATGAGGTGGGTTCGGCGTATGGTTTCGTGATGACGAACCGGTGAACCATTTCTGGTCATTTCACTGTTGCCAAACTTGTCCTCATCAAACACAGTGTGAGTGTGTGAGAGAGAGCTAACTGCGTCCGAGGAAATCAATTCGGGGACCTGTCGTTGTTTGCCCCTTGGACCTAACCTCCTGAGGCTCCTCCTCACCCCAACACCAAACACAACCCCAAGCAAAAAAGCACTTGTATGAAACGCGCACTAGTACACAAAATTGCTTCATTTGATTGGGGCAAAGTCTACTAGGTCTCCGTGGCGGTGGAATACACTCTATACTCTACAGTCTAGTTCTGCCTGTGCAGCCTACTTTCCACGGAATCAACAAAATCGACATTTGTCACATTTCCAACACGACTGACACTTGTCTGACTGACTGCAGCAACAAATGCGCTTTCAAAATGAGAATGCATTTTTAAAAATTAATAATAAAATCTTTACTAAGATGGTGGAAATTGCTGAACAACAATATGAAAGTCGGCAACGAAGAATGTATAAACACAAAAATTTAACATATATTCTCGAAGATAAATTAAGAAAATTGTTGTTCCGCAATTTCCACCATCTTAGTAAATTACTACCATCGGCTCCTCCCCCACTTCTATAATAAAATCTTTGATTAACTATTTTGGAACGTCTCACTAACTGCTTATCTTAAATGTCGCCACCTTTCTTTCTTCCCCAAATCTTACTTTCATTCTCTGCTGAACACAGGATGAGGCAAAGAAATAAATAAACTCTCCTATTTTGAATAACTTGGCCGAAACTAACCCCGATTATTAGGAAACTTCGAAAAGACTTGAGCGCGTTTCCACCATGGAAATGTCGTGTCGGGGTTTTCAAAAACAAAACTGACATTTCCGTGGAGCCAAACGTTCAATGACCGATCGTCACATTGTCTCGACACCCGCTATTCCAAATGTCCTACTAATCGCCTCATTATCGGCCGATTAAAAACGAATATTTTAAGGTCATGGATTTCTTTGCCTCACCCAGTTTTATTTTTTAAAGAAAAAATATCTCCGCATGAAATCAATGTTTTTTTTTTCTGGTAGCTGGTGACGAGAGAATTCGACTGAAGTTTTTGCACTCGTTTTAAGCCGTTATCGTCATGACGCAGATAACGACTGCATTCGACTACACACACATATATTCCAACCCACTATCGCGATTTCAATGTTTTCTTCGAGATAGCTGTCATCTCATTTGAAATACGAGTTAACTCGCCAGATTTAAACCATTCAGCTAGATCGGCTTCTGAAAATAGATGATTTGAAACGTCGCAAATAAAGTGGACTTGTCAGCGACACTTTGCCATTGAAATTGTTGATTTGTGAATTTTGATTATGGATCAAATTTCGCTATTTCATTATTTGATTTAGATGTTTCGATTTCGCAAATGAAATCGACAATCACGAATAAATCAGCACGAGTATCAACAAATCAAGAAATTTTGCAATATAAATAAATCACACTTCTTGTACTCTCGGTACGCTCTTGGACCGCTTTCGATGTCAAACGCCTTCGAAATCTCCGCTTTGCCGCAAAGATGGCCTCCAACAGTGCTGCCATCTTGTGCCGACTAAGTGAACTTGCTATTCAGGACTCTAGCACCACCAAACAAGGCCAGTAACTTTTTAAGTAAAGGCTGTTATTATGGTTTCAAATTTGTTAATCTTTCAAAAACTCAAAAAGAAAGCATGTTAGACCATAATGAAGTTAGCGCATTTAAATTTAATAATGATTAAATCGGTTCTAAACGTCATCAACAGATGAAAGCGGGTCTAAAGATGGCCTGGAGGTTCATTTTCGTCTTTCAAATCTGATTCTCATCACCAGATTCTGTCATCTGCGCATGCGCACAATCCCCAATTCCACTCGTTCTGCTTTGTGCGCATGCGCAGATTATAGAATCTGGTGATGAGAATCAGATTTAAAAGACGAAAATGTGGACCCTGGTTATTCTATCTGGCGTGATGCGGGCGATAGTACAAATTGATACTATCGGCGAGCCGGAACAACAGACCAAATAGCAAACATATCGATAGTATTGTTCATATCGTAATAGATCGCCCATCACATCGTCATGCTTCCCCCGCCCCCGCCCCGTTACAAGCCCAAACAAAACTCGTCTCTAGGCGCAAGTTCAATCAATTGCTAAAAGTCAATAACTAGTTTTTAAAGATTGTCAGCTCGTGAAAACGATTATTTGGGCGTTTTTTGTGATTGACAACGAAGGACAGCAATCTTAGGAGATGGCCAACAGAGCCAGGGTAAGCCTAAAAGTGGTTTCAAGTTTGTACGAATGACCAACATGAGGGGACCAGCATTTTCACTGACTTGAGGCGCCCTACCGTATTTGTTCGCAGATGGTCTCCATCATCGTGATGGACACCGGACCAGCCACTGCCGAACGTCTGCCCAATGGATCCACTTTTCTGGAACAATCTAAGAAGACCCTAACCTCCATCCTGCAACGAAAGGTTCACTAGAAAATATAGAAAAGAGAAAATTCGACAAAGAATTGCCAACATATTCTGTTATTGCGTGTTTGCAATTCTATTTTTCGATTTGCACAGATATTTTCCGAGTCGAAAGACGAGTTCGCGCTGATTCTGCTCGGCACGGACACGACCGAGAACAGTCTGAGCGACGAGGACAGCGCGGAGTACTGGAACATCACGGAGGCTCGCGCTCTCAGTCCGGTCGACTGGAAATTCATGGAGGTGGCCAAGAACATCAAGCAGGGCCATGTGGGCGGAGACTTCCTGGACGCCGTTGTGGTGGCACTGGACTGCTTCAACCGAGACGAAAGGTAAGAAATATCTTAAATATCGGCCAAAAACCGGTTAATTCTTTTTAAGTTCATTGAATGAAAACACTTGTTAACTCGGCAAAAATGTGAACATACGGCACTAAGATAATGAAGTTTTGAACTATTTATGCTTCACATTTATAGGAAAGTGTTAGGGAGACGATTGGTCCTGATGTCCAACTTTGGCCAGGGCTTCAGTAAAGATCAGCTCGACAACATTGTGAAGGGAATAAAGACCCTGGACGTGTCGGTGACCGTTATGTAAGTACTGCTGATCAGATAATTCAAAAGTATGTCTCCGATGAAATGAAGCACTTAATCAATTCCATTTTCAGAGGCACCGATTTGCAGGAGAGCGGCGCCACCACCACCAACAACGACCTCTTCAAAATGAAATCCGAGTTGAGCACACAGAGCAAGACCAAACAACAGCAGTTCGGCGAATCGGTGGTCAGAGACATGCTGGCCAAAATAGATGGCGCGTCTTTCGCCTTCGGGTGAGAAAATCCATCATATACCAGAAATGAGACACAGAATCGAACTCCCTTTTGTCTTTTGTCCCAATTGCTTCTCACCTAATTACTATTAATCTTGGCCGTCGCTTCATGCAGCGAGGTGGAGTCCGCTCTGCAGCACTTCGAGCGACGTTGCGTCAAACCCGTTCCATGGAAAGCAAATCTGGAGATCGGCGACAGTCTCGATATTCCAGTCGCCTTATATTCCAAGGTAGAAGAGGGGCCAACGTACTCAAAAATAGGTAACCGTGACCAGGCCCAACATAGTAATTTTGTATTGATTGACCAGATAAGCAAGTACACTCTGAAAAGTTGGAAGCAGAGTTATACTCAGGATAAGGACGCTGGCATACTGGTGGAACGCTCGTACCACAAGAAGGACGAGGCGCAGACCGAATGTGACAGACAAGACGTCATCGAAGGTGAGACTGGTTAAATCCACTCGTAAGCCTTCTACTTCCGTCTCACTGTCACCGACTTGAGAGTTAATATTTTTTTTGTGTGTGTGGCCAGCCTACCGTTACGGCAGCACCCTGGTGCCATTCAACGACGAGGACAAGGCCAACATGGCCTACCAGTCCAGCGGAAAGAGTTTTGCCGTTCTAGCCTTCTGCAAGCGGGATCGCATCCTCCGGCACCACTTCCTGGGCACCTCCGTTCACCAGGTGTACGCCGACGACAAAGACGAGGTACTTGTACTTTGTACGCGCCTTAGTCTGGTTACTCAGGTAGTTGTTTGGAGGACTGTGTACTGATCTTTGTACCGTGTCTGATTTTCGAGTCCAGTACGCTAATCGTGCCCTGTCGGCCTTCATCCACGCACTCCACGAGACGGACATGGTGGCCATCGTTCGTTACTGTCACTCGGCCAGAAGTGTGCCCAAGATTGGATTTATCGCGCCACGGATCAAATCAGACTTGCAGGTTTGCTCTTCTGAAACTGACAATCCAAACTTGAACGCAACACGGTTTGATTGTGGTCCAAGTCATAGTTTTTATTAATTTTTCTGGACAGTGCCTCACGTTCATCCAGCTGCCTTTCATGGAAGATCTGCGCCAGTACACGTTTCCCTCGCTGGACGCCAATCCTAAGATTCAACCGAACGGTAAAGCAGGTCCTAATGTGTAAAAGCAGGAGAATAAAATTTGCGATTAAAAAAACGATAAGAAAGTAGAGCTTGAGCACAGAACTTGCGTTAAAACTTTAAAACAGAGGAAGATGCTTTAGATAAAATTGAAGTAATTCTTTTTACTGTCGAACATGGCTGATAAAAAAATAATCGTCAACTATGTCGAATTTCGAAAAATAAATCTCAATCCGTTGTACTCCTCAGTATTTAATGAATCATTTATATTTGTTCTCACTCTCGCAGCGGAACAGTTGTGTGCAATGGATGAGCTGATCACGGCCATGGATTTAACCAAGAAAGGAAGGTAATTGGAACAGACGTTAGACAGATGATTTAAAATTAAATTTCCTGAGTTTTGTTGAATCGATTTACCATTTATCAAATTTGTTTTCCGTCCAGTTTTAGCTGCTGGCCACTTGAAGCAAAATAATACGATTTTAATCATTTTAGCTTACATTATTGCTTCTAGTGATGGAAAACTGACTCAACAAGTGAAACCCAAGTACACACTGAATCCTCAAATTCAGTATGCCTACAAGGTTAGAACTCGTTGAGATGGCTGACCAACCGAACCACCTTTGTCCATTTTCTTTAACACCACCAATTTTATCCGTTTACAAAATTCCAGTGTATGCTTCACCGAGGTCTGGAGCCCAAATGCCCTCTGCCGGAAGTGGACCCCGAGATCACAGCCACGTTACTTCCGCCTAAAGAGGTTAACAATTTCATTAAATTTTCGAGAAAACTTCACAAAATATGCTTTATAGGATATTTCTCTGAATTGCTTTTCTGAATGCAATCTTTTTCTTTTTCTGAATTTCTTTGAAATGCTAAAATTAACTGTCATCCAATAATCTTTCCTCCAAAACCAACTCTAGTTCACAGAGTCCTGTGAACCAGTCGTCAAGAAGTTGAAGACATTGTTTACACTGACCAGAGTCGAACATAAGAAAAAGGATAAGACGGGGGCCACCATTTTCGAGGACAAAACGTAGGGTAACATAATATTGAATGCCACGCGTCATTGCGACCTATTTTATGAAGGACAAGTCTAATAAGTTGTAATTCTTGGTATTTTCAGGGTAAAGAACGAGCCCGCTTCACAGGAACGTGACGATGCCATGCCGGATGGAATCTCCTCTCTGACGAGAGACGCCATTATGGAAGTGGGAACTGTCAGTCCACGCGATGACTACTTAAACATCATTCGACGGAACCCCGATGAGTTAGAAATCGGTACACAACACACTCACAATTTTCTACCGAATATGGCCACTCGTGGAGAAAGCCATTTTAATAATCAATTATTAATTCTAGTCCATTTTGTATCCCATCAATAGCCAGCAAACAACTGGAGAAGGTAATTTTCAAACTGGCGGTGGACACATTTGCCGGCGTTCATCAAGAGGATTTTTATCGCAAGGCCCTCGAAGGACTCCAAACATTACGAACTGAATCGGTCAAGGTCTGTAAACCAAAAGAAAAAGTTGCAGATCTGATTCAATTTTTTTAGAATCGATCGTCTTTGTCCGGAAAGTAATTTGTTGGTGTTTTTCAGAATCGTTCCACTCAATACAATGACTTTATGGTTAAGATGAAAGAGTCTCTGTGCGGATCAGGGAAATTTGATTTCTGGGAGAAAATTGTCGAGAGTGAGTGACCGTCTTCATACTCATTTTATACTCACTCATTTTCCTAAATTGTGTTCCAAGGCGTTAAACTAAAAGTAATCATTGTTTCTGCAGAGAAAATTGGATTAATATCGGAAGATGAAGCGCCGTCTAGCGGCACATCGTTGGAAGCGAGCGAAGCGTTTTTCAAGATTGAGAAAAAGACGCCGGTCTCTGCTCCTTCACCTCCACCGTGTGAAGATGCGGATGACCTGGTCAGTTCCTGGAAAGGCATTGACTTGACAAACATGAGTTTTCATATTTTGAAATTTCGTATCAATTTCATAAAAAAAACATTTCATCTTTCAGCTGGACATGATGTGAGGACCAAGAAATTGGGGATATTGAATATCGATTACACGCTGTAATTATAACTGGTTCTTGTTCACTATTGAATCATTAGTTTATGTTGTTCCTAATAAAAATAAAATATTTTAAAATTACTGGTTCTTGTTCACCATTGAGTTTATGTTGTTTCTAATAAAAATAAAATTTTAAATTTAATAGTTTGCAATTCATTAGCATTCACCCCATCTGCTTAAGCTAAAATATTTCTGATTTGGCAATTGCCCTCGGGGTCACCATTTGGTGACACCCTGGGCTTTTGTCATTGATAGAGATGTTGTAGAAATCTGAAGGGTACATTTCATTATAGTCTGCGATTACAAATGAATAAAGTTCATGAAAATGAGTAATAGCTAGACCTCAGAGAAAAAAATTAAGCAGTTAATTACATGTAAAATTCTGTAATATTTTTAATCTCCACAGTAAACGCGTTCAACAAATTAATTTCCAGACCGTTTAAGCTCGATTTAGAAGAGTTGCAAAGCGGGTCTTAAACAATGCGAAATTTGTACAGAATGCCTTAATTCCATGAATCCAAGTGAAAGTCATCTCTATCCCAACTCTACAGGTAATCGTCTTCGGTGATTGGCACGTCCTTCTTGAGAATGTCCAGGTATTCGCCGGCCGTTATCTTCTTGGGAATAATGTCTGAACAAAAGTAAAATAAAACAAATGTCATCCTTCAAAGACTTTGCGATTATATATCGCAAGGTCGCACGGTTTAAATTATAAGCGTAAACGGGTTAATGAGACATTTTGGATACTCTGTAACCGCAATTCATTCTCACCTTGAAGGAATTCGAGAGTGGAACGAAGATGTACGACGGTTGCCAAATCTCTGTAGTCGACTGACAAGGCCTCGTTGCTGTTTCGGAGTGCCATCAGGGCCAGGTGCTGTACGAATTGCTCCTGAAAATAAATAAAAATAACCATCCCCTGCTGGTAGACACTTACGGATACAGAAGTGACCTCTAAGGCTCCAAGTTCCAAACTTGCAACTACGTAAATCGCCGTAATGCCACGGCGCAGCGATAATTAACAAATCTCCTGTACAGAGAGTAAATGTACTGTACATTTAGTAAATACTGTAGATGTACAGAAATAGATGTGTATGTGCTGTTCCTTACGCAGACTACGTGAGACGCACAAGAGGCAGAACTACTGCGTAGTGCTTGGAAATAATTACCGTGGCCAGTGTGATGAGATAGAGCGCTTCCTGACTGATTGCAGTCACCTCGGGACTACTTTTCATGATCATGCGGACTCGGGCGCACGGCAGAGACGTCTCCTTCTTCTCTGACATTTTTCACAGGATTTAAAAAGACGGAATTACTATTTTTACCGATAAATTGAGTCATTCATTGACGGCGATCCAAACATAAGTGCCGCTGTGCCGGGCGTTATCGGTTAGTGATGCGCGATATTTATCGATGCATTCGACGCGATATTCGAATATTTTTAGATACAATCGATATTTGTTATTTCGAGTGTTTTTGTTGTTAATCTTGATTGATCGAATTTAAAATTTAACAATGATCAAGTTTGACCTTTTTCTTTCTGGTCGATAAAATTGTAAAACTTGATTGATCGAGTTCAGAAATGGAGAAAAATATAGAATTGCGATGCGATCGATCGAATTTTAAAGTTATCGATATTTAAAAATATCGAGTGTTTCGAACATAAATATCGATAAATCAAATAACTAAAAGTCTGATTTATCGATACATTTTTTATTTTTTTCATAGGATTAGAGACATATCGAATTGGATCTATCCATTAAAGTATCGGATTCAGATAGTTTTGCTACCGTTTCTCAAACTATCGAATGTTTTCATATGGATGCCTTTTTTTGCCGCCAAATCTGAAAAAGAAACTTTTCTTTGGATGTCACAAATACAAAGAAACACGTTCGTGACAATTTAATTGAATCAGAATCAGGAGGAAGAATGAAAAGACAATATCTTTTTGTAACTTTTATTACATGAGCTCGGGGAATCGGTCAAAAATTGTCAACATTGGTTGGGAAAAATGTACATTATATGAGACGGAGGGAGGAAGAGGACTCTTTTCGATATACATATTACGATGGACAAGTGTCAAATCTCTTTTGTATTTTTTAAAATTTAATAATCTATTTTCTTTCTGGAGCCAAAATAAGGAAGAATAATGTTAAATATGGTATTTTTCCGACAATTGCGAAGCATAACTTTTGAAACACATGATCGCACACAATCATTATAGAGAGATCTCAGAACATTCAACAGCGACGCCACTTTCAAATACAGCTCCGTTAACATCCGATTATATTATTGAACTAGACATATTTGATTTTTCATCTCCTGTCCTCCACTTTATAGTTATTGCAAAGATTCGCCAGATTTGACGAGTGCTCAAAAGATTCACTCACAATGGCTGCCAGTTACACGGTCTTCAACTGCGCCGCCATTTTGAACTTCCGGTCGACATTGTCACTCATTTTAATTAATCGTTTTGGAAATTTAAAACGAAAAGTTAGAATTTTATGGGTTGAAAACATTTTTGACGACTTTGTGATGCAATAAAATGATGTTTACATATTTTAAGTTATTACACGATTTAGTCATCATAAGATCTAAAGTCAAGAGTCAGAGCTTCTGTTTGGCAGTGAGCTAGCATTCAGCAAGAAACCAATAAGAACAATGCTAACAAATAATGAAGATTAATTCATATCTTGAC
>JAQGBY010003856.1:0-18061 GCA_034698785.1 Mycogona germanica | reverse complement strand
CGCGCCGGGAATCGAACCCGGGACCGCCGAACCGCAGTCCGTCATAAACCAACTGCGCCACGACGGGTCGTACTATTCGTTCATCATTCTCTCGGCTGGCCCGTACGCCTACTAGAAGAGATAATAGTTTATTAATCGAGTGCCTCTTGATTTCTGCGCGTGGTACGTGCCAGTTGGAAGCCGGATACAATTTTAGATAGAGACATTCTTAAAATGAATATATCGATTGTGGCGTCATCGTACGAGGTGCCGCCGTTTTGATGTTTATGTAGTCGTCGCCATTAAGTGTGTAATATCGGCCCGGGGCCATGCAGTATGCGGTGTAGAGTGAGGAGGGCAACGCTATTTGGACAAAGGTTTATAGTCGAATGGCTTTCAAAGAGCAAAGAGTTGTCACTCACTTTTTTTTAAATGGCGTTTGGAAACTCTAAAGAGGTTAACCCGGTTAACTATCCATGCATTTTTGTGAACAAAAGATAGTTTAGGGAATGCTCTTTCGGTCATTTTACCTGAGAAAACGTATAGATCAATTATTGATTACGAAGACAATTGATACCAGTTTCTGTTTCGATGCAATCGATAGTTCTATTTTTTTAGTGTCAGCCATCCATAAAAAAATACTGGAAACCAGCTGGGTTGAGCATCGCCACACCAGCTCAGAAGGAAAAAAAAATCACGATTCATCTTACATGTTAACCGTGACATTTCGCTAAGCCTGCCTGTCACACACAAAAAAATGTTCCGATACAAAGGCAATCGCGGTGGGTATTTTTTTCGTCATTTTTTTTTTTGTTTATCCGTACTTACGTCCGATGGTACGCCGCGATTGCTCCAATGATGAAAGCTTTTGGCATCGCGTCTCCTTTGTTGCCCACCAGGAGGCGGAACAGGCGGACGGGGGCAGGTATAACATACAGGTAGGCGTGGGTGCGATTTTAGAGGCTCACGCCATCCCATCGCGCGTCCCTCATCGATGGGGCTTTCCCGGTTGATGATGCGTCCATTTTAATGGTCCTATTTACACGCTCGGCGCGCGGGTGGCTTTCCACCCGGTTCCCGGGTAATTTCCATCCAACTTCGGATCGACCCGACTCAACCCGATTGAACCGATTTTTCCATGACACAGATTCATACGTATAAAACAATACTTTGATTTTGATTCAGTGGCAATGGGAAAACGTTTCTATTTTCTAAAAATGAGTAGTAATTTTCGATTATCAATTACAATTTTTGTAAAGTAGGTCTGCGAGACTTCAACTTAAAAAGCGAATTTTTGAAGTTAACTCAAATTGAATGTGAAATCAAATTTGAAAAATGCATTTCATGTTTTTACATGAGACGTAAACTTAAAATATGAAAAACAACGAGTCTGTCATTTAGAATATACACGGCACGTTACGTTGTACTAGCTATCTCACTTATTTCTTCATTAAGGTTGTGTGCCACATGGTGAGACAAATTGCTATCACGTTTGCGAAATTGTCGTTTTATTGACTGTTGTTTTATTTTTGTAGCGAATTCCAAAGGTCGTTCGCGATGCTCTTCGTCTGACAAGCAGCCAAATGAATAAATAGGCAAAAATTCAGTATAGGTTGCGTGTGAAAAAGTGCTGTTCAATACTAGTGTCTCTGCAGTCGGGTTAGTAGGTAATTACGAACAAGTCTTATTGGGTACGTGTAGTGTGTTGTATCAATACATTTCATAACCGCACTAATTGTGCCAGTAAAACATATTACAGAAAGGTGAACTTGATTGACGACGCATCTAATGGTGGGCGGGTGTCAAAACCCCACGCACAAAATAAAAAAAGCCAAGCCGTACAATCAAAAAGCGAGCCATCAATGGATGGCACAAATAACCGATTGACCCAATATGGATATGCGAAATGGCATTCAACTACAGTACTAGCGCCATTGCGCCATTCATTTTATTGAAGAAGTTGTTTGTTTTTTTCTTTGAAAAAAAACCAACAAAAGCTTGTTTACAAAACAGTGATTGGATGTGGCTAGATGATGCCAGTTCTGATCAAGTTGTTGATTTATCTATTCTAGTTTCTATAATGCATTAATGGTGCCTTTCGATATTGACTTTCGTTGAAAAAATCAATACAAACTATTCAGCTTTTTCAACCTATGTACCAATATGACAAGTGTATGATTTTATTTTATTGTAGAAAGCTGGTTAAAATGTGGAGAATGAAACAGTAACATTCATTCTAAATGAACTTAAGTTTTTCTAAATTGATTTTAACATTTTAAAATAATTGTAGGTTACCTCCTGATGCACATTATTTCTTCATCGAAAATTGTTTTGTTTTGCGCTAGAGGATTTACGAAAACGATGGTTTGACGTCACCGACAATCGGCAAGTGCATTATCTGGTCACACTAATTGCCGAGCTTCGCGCACCTATTCTCCTCATCAATGTGGTTCAGAGGGCTCGTGGTAGATAATTGCGACCTGGGATTTTCGCGCATCTGGTTTGTTTTTGGTGATGTGTTTGTATGTGTGTGTGTGTAGGTGGGTAGGTGCTGGCAAAATAGCTTGTTCTGCACATTGTCTCAGGTGTTAAAAACAGTTTATTCGGGGGCAGTGCGCGATGGGAACGTTTTTGCTTTCGGCTTTAGCCGCTAAGGTCTCCTGTTTGGGAGCAGAGTACTCTTGCCAACATATTGGCAAAGTTCAGCATCGGAACGGTGGTCAATGGAAAATAGACCCCTGATACTTGTGACATCAAAATTGATCTAGAGGTGTCGAGTGGTCGAGAGGATAGCGTGTTTTCCTCGTGGTCCGTGATTGCGGTTTCGATTCCGGCCGACATCTTTGGAATTTTTCGGGCGAGAGAAATTCCTTCACACGCCTTTTTTCGGAATAGAAGTAAAATCACGACCCCTACCTGTACGATATCGGAACGTTAAAGATCCATTTCATAGGCAGACTAGGTTTGGCAAAATTTCCAGGTCGCCTACCTGGGGAAGGGGCGAACCTCCTTAAACCGATTTATTTCTATTGGTGAACTTTACTTGAAAGTAACTAGGCTTTCATACGTGTTTCTGCCGGAAACACTCTCACCATTACCTACCCAGTAACCAAGGACAGAAATGAAAACGAATCTAATTTTGTTCAGATCACGTTTTCTTCGCTGGTATTTCCGGCAGAGAGCATTTGACGAACAGTTTTTTTGTGTCGTCGAAGACAGCCATGATTTTTAAAAAAAAATGTGGTAATTTGTTTTTTATAAACCAAAATAAATCCAGGATAGGTCGCAGTTCTGCAACAATACGGTTAACCTCACTGTTAATATTTAAAAAGGAGTCTTTGTTGATAGCGTGATTTTTTTCTCGCGATGGGACTGTTACATGTACGATTGCGTACAGATATCAAATGTAAAAAATAAGTTTTTAATTGCATTATGGTTTGGGTGTGGTTTTATTTTATTTTTTGAGTGACGGTTAATTTCTGAGATTTCAATTGATATGGTGGGTTGTGCTACTTGTTGCGTAACAGGTTGCGAGATCGAGTCTTCTGCTATGTCATTGCTCGCTAGTTAGCGAAGAGCCTGTCTTATAGAGATGGGAGTTCTGATGACGGAAGCTCGAGCACTTTCGAGGTCGCGCACTGTTCCCGGGCACTTACTCGAGTTAACCAGAAAAATGTCAATACGGAAGTTCCTCAGAATGCCGCGAGATCAAGTTTGGTGAAGGCAGCGCGGACTCGAGCAAAAACAATAATAAATCGGAAAAAAATTTGGATGGAAAACCAGACACAATAAGAAACAATCTCGAAACAACTTTCCGTCATATCTTTCAAACATCGTGATACCAGACTGGAAACAAGTAATTTGTCAGTGGCTGACTTACTCGCAGTTACTGAGTTACGAGTGAGATTGATTCAACCGTTTCTGCTGATAAGTTTGCGAAAAAGAAGTTGTTTAAAACCAGGATTTGTCGTGTACGCTTTGTTGCTCAGTCTCCATTCCTTTTTGTAAAAGGTTGTCGTCACGGGGGTTTATCTTAGCGACCCCGCCTTTTCTGTTCCCCTTCCCTTAATTCTAATTTTCCTTTCCAATTGATCAAAAGAATCCTCCACCACCACAAACCCCGAAAGAGCTGATTGTGGGTGGTCAATGTAAATTTACCAAAAACGAGACCTGAAGTCTCAATCTATTATCATCAAGCTAACATTCTATTCGTCCGTATTGTGGCAGTTACACCAAAATTTCCGCTTGATTCAATAGCTCCTATTTGATTCAATTCGGCAACATGAATGATGTGCCGAACATTTTGACACAATGCCGGAGGCGGCCACCTAATTTAGATACAGAAAATTTCTGAATTGGGAAGCGCGCTATAGCGTTTGTTTGCATTTATGTTAATCTGTCTCATGACTCTCATCGGGAAACGAGTTTGTCAATAAGATAACGCCGCCGCGGTGGCGCTGTAGGCGGCGAGATGTATATAGGCGGGCGTCATTGACATTTCCGTCAATCACTTAAACGTTTCTTGAGAAGATGCGATAGTTCCCCCTCCATCCGCTTATATCAAAGAGCTCAGGAATGCTTTTGACACACCCTGTACCGTGCAGTTAATAATAGTGTACCAATGCATTGACGTGTACCGCCTACAGGTGAGCCTGCAGTTTCCAATCTATGGTGAGCACACCGTTGCAGCCTGACATACTGAGATCCAATCAACATCTAACCAAACACTATCCAATATGTGAGAAAATATGTGAGAAACTGAAGTATATACAGTTGTACTCGCGCGCCACTACAGGGCAGCACCTGCCCCATTTGATCTCGCCGATTTCCCAGACTTCCAAAATTTTTTAGATCACTATTTAATTTTCCAGACTTCTTTAATTTGAAAATAACTTATTTATATTTTGGAGGACTTCTTCAGAATAGATGAACTTGCCACATCTGACAGAACACTTTGTGCCCACCTTGTACACTCGCACTCGTTTACACATTTGTACTGTACAGTAGAGTAGGTATAACCCATTTCCTTTTCAGGAGCAGCCTTTTCTTTATTCTGAGATATTTGTTAAGGAGGTCCACCAGCGTGTTCGCCCTAAAACCCCCCAGGAGTCTAACCCAGGCGTAGCCTTTTCTTTATGGGCACTCACAAGCGGCTGTGCAACTGGTTGCGTACAGTTTATATACCTCATTATCTAAATCTGTCTTGATACCATAGAAAATGTAGCGAAATTTGTATCAGCATGCATGACATTGCTCAAATACTTTGTATCGCTTTACACTTGAGGCTCATTTAAATGCATGCGTAGATTTACGCCTACCGATTTTGCTACACGGTAATAAATTGTGACTACCGTCGGCGTTGTGTATCCTTGTCTAGTTGCGATCCCATGCAACCACGAATATCGACAAACATCCCTGTTTAATTTCCATGACAATGGACAAACACGGTATTTATTTAAGGTGTAGAGGTTACTGCGATCGAGTGCGGCACTTTAAAGAGTGTAAGTAAGCACTTCTCACCGCGGCAATACATGCGAAACCACTGACGTTTTTTGTCTTTTCTCCACCGTATCGGATTGACTATAATAATCAGTGGATTATCCGGTTTGGCATCTGCAAGATGGCATTAACGTCAGGTCCGACCGTCTTTGGATTTGCTTAAGACTATACTGTATATAAATATATTTCGACTTGCGACCGGTGAATATAAATTATTTTCGCTTCTAAAAGTGTGTTGTACTTGGATTATACTGTAGAATAATGAATTGGAATTATATTAATCCCCGTCAGGGGGAAAATGTCAAGTTATGATGGTGGTCCAAAAATTTATTATTTGTTGGCGCGTTAGTTTTAGATGGTCGTGGCACAATTTGTTTTCGATTTAATATTCAGTAGAATTTTAAATTGCCGTAACCTAGGATTATGTCAAACATCATAATACTCCTCGTATGTTCGTAAATCACAATTTAATGAGTTTCACTTCCCAATTATAAATTAGAATTACGTGACAGCTATCTAATATTTCATTGACAAGGTTGGGTGTCGGAATATCCAATTGTGAACCCAATTTATTATTCACATTGCAGAATCTAGTGTAGGTTTGCTTCGAAAGACTACAGGAATGGCCTTTAAGTCTTCGAGAAAAAACATTAAACATTAAAATGTCGAAGTATTAAAATGTTGAATGTCTGCTTTGTTTACAATTTATTATCGTCGAAACAGCTATCGTTGTCAATGGATTGAAGAGTATAGAGATAATTGTTCGTGCTTAGGCCTCGGTTCTCCTCGAATCTTAGGTTCGGCCTCGAATAATCGCCATCCAAAAAAGAGCTATTTTTACATAGGATTTACGCGTGGAAAAGATCATTCATTTTTCAGGCTTCAACACTTATAAATAATTTTCTAACCCTTCCATTTATTTCTATGGACCGTGTGACAATCGGCCTGCGGCTGTTGCCGGGCAAATTGCAAAGGGAAGCAGATATCTCGGGGGAGGGTGGACGCGCGAACAAGTGGGAGAGGATGTTCGTCGTGGCCGGCGTCCAAATATTGATTCAGTTCGGACAGAGAATAGAATATTTCTCCCCTCTCGTTCCAACCATCAAACTCGGGACATCCCGTCTACGTCTCGCCCTCACTTCTCAATCCCCAGCATGTATAAATAACAGTAAGAACAATCCGAGAAGTCGATTCAATAAGCGGAAGTTGCGACTAGAAGAGCGGCGGCCAGTGTTGTATTCAATTGTCTAGTTGGGGGCGCGCGACTTGCCTATTTACATAATGTCCGCGTTAGTTGTGTTGCGAGGTCGAGGTGGGTCGGTGCCAATATGGGCGGATGAGGGGTTAAATCGAAGAAAAGAAGGTGGCAGGGGGCGATCACGTGTACAGATAGCTATTTACGGAATACACAAAAGAGTTATTTTAGGTGTCTGGTCATGGCGACATCATTAGTAATTCTGATAGGGCTCCCCTGTTTTCCTCGTCGTTTTCCAAGAAAATCGGGCCGAACGGTGAACTTCTATTGGCTGGAGCGCCCAAGTTTTTCCTTATGGACCTGTCGACAGTGTTTTGCTACAGAAACAAGTTTTTTGTTTTGTTTCGGTTGTTGTGCTTTTACTGTTTCACAGTTCACTAGCCTAAACTCCATGTGAACTTATATTTTATAATAGACGTTAATAAATGTGTACTGTTGTTCCAAGCACTTTCATAATTTATTTTGAAGTGCACACAACTTTAGAGATGGTTATTTCAAAAGTGTAGCATTCCGTTCACGGTTAACCATTATTTCTGGGGTCGTAACAGGATTGTTATTGGTGGTTATTGTGCATTTTCGGACACACATAGGTTCCCGATCGATCAACAGCTGATGTAATTTAATTTTGTCAGTGTTCGATGAATTTCAGTACGCGGTTAGCTTGGTCACATTGTCGGCTGTCAAGTCAATTACATGTACGCACATCGCAGTATTTAGAGTTGGTAATATTGGTTGGTTTTGTTACTTACTTTTGTTTTGATATGAATACAATAGGACTTGTTCACCGTTGTCGTGGTTCTCCGCGGCCCGCCGGTGCCTCTCCATGTCTTCCACGTGTTTTAAATACTTTTGGTTTACTATTTCCATTTCCTCCGCACTTATTTTTATCTGGAAAAGATAAAGAAAAGAAACAAAAATAAGGAAGAGGTCATAGCACTCTGGCAAACAACATGGCAAACATGATGATACGTGTTGATACATACAACCTCAAAATTGTCAATTTTTTTAAGCCTAGCCCAGGCTTATAAATAAATTCTGTTGTTTGAACTATTACACTTGGAAAAAAAAATTCCCATGCCGGGAATCGAACCCGGGCCTTCTGGGTGAAAGCCAGATATCCTAGCCACTAGACAACATGGGACCATATATACAGCTTGTTGCTGTGCGGTTAGAAGTACAGGGGCGCCTTGTTTAACATGCGGCGGCTCTCCGTGCATTGCGGGGAAGTTCAGGGGGAGGTTGTTGGAAATGGCTCTGAATGCGCACTTGAAATCTTCACTTGATCTTTGTTTCGATGATAATGAACATTTGACGAAATATTAATCGGAATCACCAATTCCCAACAACCAATATCAATCAATCAAAACAACCAATAGGAAAGAAAACAATCAAAGTTCATCGAAAAAGACAAATCAGACACTAGCATAAATTAATTTTTAAAACAAACTGGAATTTTTTTTTCTTTTGTGCAAAGAGGGATTTGAAAGCAATAATGGGATTAATAAAATTACACTTACGTCAGTTTTAAAATAACTGAGAATTCAATTAACTGCCTCGTTAAAGTATCCTTTGACGCCCAGTGTGGTCATTCAGTGAAGCCAAAACCACTATTGTCGGTCATTAAAAAAGGTAACTTGTTTACTAAATTGCATACTAAATTAAAAAATAAATACACTCAGCACCATTAGAGGACGGACGGATTGTGGTTGCTTATCGAGTGAATCCGTAGTTCTTATGCAAATGAGCTGTCAGCGGGCGAGCGAAACTTGTTGGTGTGATGAATTGTTTTGCTGTTTTCTGTCCGAGTGTTCGAGGGGAGGTCCCGAGGGGAGATTCTACTATTAGATATTCGTCTAATCGTTCGATACATGCAAATATAACGACCGCTAATCGTCGTCTGCAATTAATTAGACCTGACAGCCGAGATCAGTTATCCGACAATCTCTTTGACTCGGGTATCCGCCATGTATGGACCCGAGCTGTCGCCTCCAGTCACCATTAGATGGCGCTTCTTTTATCTTCCCGTTCAAAGTTAGGTTGGCAATGTGCACTTGATTTATATTTTGAAGTGCTTCAAATATCAGCGTCTGATTGTCAAATGGTTTTATGGATCATTGCAAAATCGAGAGTGCTATTCGTCTACGTTCGTAAAGTGAAAGCGCCACCAGCGGCGGCAATTACAAATAAAACGACCCCATATTTGGTGTGGAACCCCCCTTTCTATAGAGGTCCTCTCGCCAAGTAGACGATGATGTTCTCGCGGTTCTACGTGTGCCTAAGAGAAAAGAAAATCGCATCACCTCATGCCCAAAATGCGCCAACAACTAATCTATTCTTAGACCCAGGTGACAGATTTTCAATTATCGGGATGCCAAATGCCGGCGAAAGACGGACGTGGTTGATGGGTCGGCCAAACTGTGGCCCTCGGAACGCTTCAATGGGAGGATCAAAGCGGGGATACCAACTCACTTCGACGTCACAGTTGCTTAAGTCTTTTGCGAACTTGGACTAAAAATCCGGTGACTGGCTTGGACGCATAATTTTCCAGATATTTATATTTTTGTCGAATCCATCTCCGTTTTATTTATAACATGGCTACAGTTTTCTTATCTATTTTTTTCGCTTCTCATGTAGACACATGTAAATACGGGTAGCTAGAAGTGATGTTCTGAGCGAATATTTTCTTTATCGATTGTTTAAGGTAGCCGTGAGTAATCTTATTTTTTACATTTTACCTGTTCTTATCTAATTTCAAGGTGTCGCGTTATCTATTAATTCGTCCTTGTTGCGGGACACTGTTTTTCTATCTTTTTTTTTGTTGGACAATCACTTAAGCTATTTTTAAATTCTGGTGCCGTTTATTCGTTCTCAATCGACGTTTCTGTCTTTCTGTCGCAGCAATCTGTTGTTCAGATCACGTAAAGCAATCAGTAGTATTAGCGCATAATTGTGTATAGTGTGGCATAAAAAAAAGTCAGCAGATTCCTAGAAAAAGTGGGTGCGCGTTTTTACAAACACTCGTATATTCAAAACTCGACAATAATTACTAATTAGTGTCAGACGAGTTTAGCCGTAAAAAAGACAATTGCTGTCCGGGTCGCGCGCCCAGCATCACAAATTAGCATTAGGGTTTTCGTGCGCTGTATAAATTGTGGGGATTCGCTTAAGTACCCCATTGAGAGGATAGATAACTCAATCGGTATGATAGGATCATACGCATTTAAGAAGTCACGCCTTTACTGATGTCCTGACCTGTTCTTGAACGGCTATTTTGGATTCATCAGGAATTCTAATGTTGTCATACATGATTAGCGCCGGACTCAAATAATTCAATCAATGCTACGTGGTAATCAGTTTTAATGTCTTGCATGACTATTTCAACAGTTTGTTTCTAACTGGGTATTTAAAGGTCATTATTTCAGTCATTGACGAAAATATTTTTGAAATAAAACTTATTTGTCCAAGAATCAGCTATCCATAAACCGTTGTGTGAATACAGAATACTGAAAACGATTTCTGGCGGAAACGCCATCTAGCGCGTCTGTAGTAGCGAATATGACTCATTCACCTCCCTTACCTCGTTGGCTCGGATAAGTTATTGCTAAGTCTGCCATTTTATTTCATTCCCACGTCATTCCTACGACTCGTCGTAGCCGTAGTCGTTAGCGACTGACTGGCTCGGCGGTCCCGGGTTCGATTCCCGGCGCGGGCTCTCGAAAATTTCGATCCCTGGGTACTGGTCGTTCCCCTCGCATAGTGCTTAAGCACCATGAGGGGACGTAATTAACGTCTGTAGTGCGGTTGACTACAGTTGATTGGGTGTTAAAAAAAATACCGCTTTGACGATAAACTCTCTCGTCGACACTGACTTAGCGACGAACCACCTGCATAAATCATCAACGTGCCCTCGTTCCTAAATTTTAATTTGGGAAGAGCAATTTATTAAATGCAAAATTGGTTTCGATTAGGCTGCGCCTGTTTGAAGAAAAAAAATAGCGATTTGACACCTTCTCGGAATGCAACCTCCGATTAGACGCGATGTTTTCTTCTTCTACCTGTCTTCCGTCGCATGTGATTCGCAGGTGCCGGGCATCGGGGTCGTTCCTGACGCGGCCGGCGCGATTACGGAGAAGCTGCTGCGTGTCTGACATTGAAAAGGAGTGGCGCTCGTAAGAGTGATATAGAGTGGACCAGTGTATACATGGGATGAATGCTGATCGAACCACGTCTTTATCAGCATGCTCAATCACCGGAGGGTGAGGGGGGGGGGAACTTGCACTTCGTCTCGTCTTTGGTTTTCACCCTCAAAAATTCGGGCTGCCTCGCCTTGCTTCAAACATCTTGGACTTGGGCTTGAAAGAAACTCGAGGAGAAACTTGTCCAAAAGACAAGATAGCGGGTGCCCTTCACGTTCAATGATTTTGTCATGTTGTCTTGGCATTTTTACTCCATTTTTATAGGCAGCATTTTTTGGCAACGACAATTCGAATTTCATAGAAGTCTCTCTTCTAAGCATCCGCAAAAGGCTCTTGCTCCGTCTGTGGTCTCTGGAGGATGACCGGCGGCCGCTACCCGAGGAACATGGAGTTTACCGTTGTTTATGCTCATCACGAAACCCACACACAAACTCGGAGCCCGAAATATATCCAAGAAAGAGTGCAAAACCGGAAAATAGCGACAGGAATTATAAACTGACGACGCCATCATGACGTGGCGCTCGCATTGAGGAGGCGGGGAGGGCACGCAACCTCAAAATAACCGAAATCTCTGACATTCCACACAGGCCACGGACACATGTCAGGTGGTGCCGCGTCACGGCCGTCGCATTAGCTGACTTGAATGGGGGGGTGAATATGACATTGAAATTGGTAGAATATCTTGATTAAGGATTGCAAAGTGTGATATTATTGTTTATAAATAGTAGTTTTACTAATGAGTTTTTAATGCTGGCTCCACAAACATTAAAACTCGAAAAGGGTATCTGAGAGACACTTTACCTCAATTTCGTTACCATCAAGTTGGTTTCTCTTTATTCTGGATTCGCAATTTTGCGTAAGGAAGACCAACGAAAAAAACATTTCTGATATTGGGTAATTTGAATTCTTTGTTAATTTCTTTTTTGATTTATGTACATGTTTTTTGGCTCGATGTATTTTATCAATGGGACCATCAGCTCAAGTATTTTTAGAATCCTTTTTTTTGCGATTCAGCCACAGTTTCTGGCACTTTTTTTTACTGCAACATGCCACTATGTTGTATCTACAAAATATTAAATACGGCTGGCGTTAAAGCGATCATAAATAAAGGATTCCAAAAAAAGGGATTCCGTAAAAAAAAAATGAAAACCTGTTTTGAAAATCCACAAGAACAGAAAATGTATGTTGTCGGCAATTAATCGAAACCAAACATTTTCGTTCTGTTTCTCAGAACTATTTTTTTGTTAGACAACTGGTTATTTTCGCGTGTGTGATGTTGGGTGTAGGGGTGCACCTCCCCCAATGGGGGTCTCCCCCAAGACAGAGGTGCCCGTCTAAATGAATACGGAGGAAGAGATCAATTTCACCTGGTCAACCGGACAGATGAGACGTACTGGTTTGGCTGACCACCAAATAAATCAAAATGTCAAACAGGTAGATATATAATGAGTCCTTCAGATAGTGTCTTTTTTGTAAGCTTTCAATGAGTAAATCTTCCTCTTTCAGGATTAGTGTATTGCCCAACAATAAAAACTACATTGCATTGTTCTACACGAATGTTACAATTGGCCCGCTAATGCAAAATATAAAAGAATCAACTTGTACCCAGAATGGACTAACTTGTCACACACTTTAGTCATACGGCTATAGGCAGGCCCGCATGACTATAAGTGCTGAGGTTGTACTGTGCCGGAATTCCTTCCCATCACCCCGCCATTCCCACAATCTGTAATGTTAACCTGTTTTTCCTCTCCGGATCCCTGCGACCGAATCCGATTACCTTCATCCATAAATAATTAGTTAGGGATGGTGCCCGAGCAATAATACTTAAACGTTTTATTTTTGTGCATCTCGCTGATCCACCAAGTGCCATATATTCCTGGTCACAGAGTTCCTGGATTCTGCCTAAATTTCAAGCATTGCCAATATGTGGAAAACATTTGAAGTGCCTGTATTGTCAAAAACATGCGGCGCGAAATAATAAGGATTGAATTCTAGTTAGCATCTTTATTTTATTATTCAACCATACATTTTCACTGCAGAACCGACATTGAGAATCCATGACAGTTGAAGAAGATGCATTAGGTGTTTTTTATGTTGTTACCTGCGACTAGGTAAACAGAGCTATAAAAGTGAACCTGTTTGATGCACTATATTTAACTTAGTGCGGGAACACAAAAATGTGTCTCATTCAGTTTTATAACTGAAAAAAATCTTGTTCCTTTGCTAGTTCCATTAGTGCGCGATTCGCGGATTGCTCTCCATTTAAATCGATGTGAGAGGTTCATTGCACCGAGTTATTGTTCGCAATTAGGCAAAACAACAATTGCGCGAACCAATTAGTTGAATCGTACTATTAAAAAGCGACATTTTACGGCTTGCGTCTCGGATTATGCATCATCGCAAAAAAGAAAAGAAATGAGAACGATTAAATAAATAAAAAACCGCCCGACAAATAGTTATGCGTCGTCTCCGGTCACAATCGCGCTCATTAGTCATGCACGATAACCATTATGAATAAATTGGCCGGACGTCCAAGAAGGCTGGCCGTATAAATTAGTCATACAAGTGGTTGAAATCTGTTTCCCACCCAGAACCATATTTAATGATATGGTGGCCGGGCGACTTGAGCCTAAAGCCGCGCGATTTCGAAATCTTTTACTTTTATGACACTCTTTATAACGCATATTAGCCACATTTGCAGTGTGGCGCCTACGGCTATTGTTATGACTTTTTTGTCATTCATTTATGCCCGTGCCATTTATGCACCTGTCGCTTCCTGAGACCCCTCCTCCCAGTGAGAACACACGAGACCCCGTGCATTTTCAGGATAAATGCCCAGGAGTCGTGACGAGCGAACCAATGGAATTGAGATATTGTACCTGGAAGTCGTTGCGGTTTAGGCGAGTTGCGATTGTCGGAGTTTTACATTTTGTATCTGTGAAACTTTAACCAAAAATCGGTGGACGTTTGCCTGTCTGATCTCAGGAAGATATATATATATTTTTTTTTTCTTAATTCACTGAAGTGTATATCACAATGTAATGGGCACATTCTGACCGTGGTCAGACAGTAAGGTCAGTCTTAGGAGGACACACTTGCCGACTACCTTGTTGGCCGTGTTTGAGAAACAGGGAAATAAAAAAATAAAAACTGGCCGCACCAAACATCTCCGGGCAGGTAGTTTCACTAGGCGCCACCAAAAAAGAATTAGTACCCGGCTATTTTTGCGGTCTGACTTTCGTTATTTCGCCAACAAGTGAGACTTGTCCGGGAGGGGGGTCGAGTTTAACCATGGCCATGTGTATTGGAATTTCCGGTTTTGTTCGAGCCAATCGGAAGGTAAGCAAATGGTACCAAAAGGGGGCGCCACTATGGGCACGCTCGCGCGAGCGAGTTAGAAGACGACGAAAAAAATGGATTAGCTGCATACCGAAAAATTCCTATAGCGATCATCCACTGATATAGCTCGCCTACCTAATAAGAACAAGCTCAACATAAGAATGTCGGTTGTTTTCATCTGTAAATCATAGATCCACCCGCTGCGGGGAAATTTCTTTTCGATCCTGCCGCGCCCCGCGTTGACAGCCCATATATTGCGGTATATATAGGATTTTACGGAAATAGGTGATGCGTTTATAGACGTGTCTCAACAAAAGTGACGTTGTCATTTATTTAAGAACGCAGGCTCTCTCTCTCTCGCGCGCGGGTTCGTACATTTTTTCTTCTTCTTGACTACCTTTTCTGCCAAGTCTTAAGACTAACCACACTCGAGACTCCTTGTTGCTCTGTTTGGACTAAAGCGCGGCAACCTCAGTTGAGCTGAAAAAGCCGTGTTGTCAGACGCGAGTTCCAATATTTTTCGCGGGCTCTGCAGAGACAGAGATGATGCTCACAGCATGCGAATGCTTTTTTGGAAGAGGGATTGTTCGAGAGACTTCGTGTAGGTCAGTCCACTGTATGTAACCGCTTAATTCGACTTTTTCGCCAATTCCTAACCAATAGCGCATTCGAGTGTACTTGAGTTGCGATCGGAATTTAACAGGGCACATAAGGTTAACGAGATTGCCCAGTTGAAGAATTTAGCGAAAGTTGCGAAAATGGTTTGACAGTTTGGAAACAAAGATGATGTGGCCTCATAAAATGTTTGTTAAGGAGTTTCAAAATTAGCGGTGTAGCATCGGTTTTCATTTCATGCAACATAATTCAGAATCCTAGAATTATTGAAGCTGTACATGGCAACGTTATTTCGGTAAACAAAACAAGACATTTGTATTTTTAATTCTATCGACACAAGCATCTTAATTTGAGTTAAAAGTGCGCATGCAGTGCATAGCTCCGCTTATACTAATGCAACGCTACTGAAGCTTGAGGCGCCACCTGCCGTTCACCATAGTGAAACAAAAACGCCCAGCATTCATTGCCACCAATCAGCGGTTGATGGGTACGGCGTCACATACCCTGTATTATTATGCAAACTGCCAATAGGATGTCAGTTTTTATTAGCCTTTTAACATGTGTATTTAGTTCACACCGTTTCGCCTTTTCTTCCTGCTTAAAAATTCCTGTCAACAGTACTGTTCACCCGTCGCATGAGAATCTTCTCACGACAGTCTGGTGCGCACGCGTGGCGCCGCCGCCATTATTTTCGGTCGTTCAATTAAGAAGTTTCCTACGCAACTTACCGTGTGTGTAGCATTATTTCTTTTTCTACATCGCCACCCGCTACGCATATTTACTTACTGTCGTCTTGATACTTGTGTTGTTCTTGTGCTATATATTGTATAATGTTCTCGTTTATTTCGTCTTTGTATTTGTAGACGTTACGCATAATATGCTGTATAATGGTGGGGGAGTTAAGCTGTTCATTCACCAGTACTCCCCAGTTCCATTAAAGATTATTAAAAACCCGTTACGTAATAGAGGTGTCGAGAGGATAGCATGCTTTCCTCGTGGCCCGTGAATGCGGCTTCGATTCCGGTCGACGACTACGGAATTTTTCGGGAGAGATAAATTCCTTCACATACCTTCTTTCGGAATAGAATTAAAATCGTGACCCATACCTGTACGATATATAAATCTTTTCCAATCAACTTGTGTACTTGTGAACAGGCACTATGTACGTGAAGGGCAGGCACGTCCAGTACCCCGGGATCGAAATTTTCGAGAACCAGCGCCGGGAATCGAACCCGGGGCCGCCGAGCCACAGTCTGTGAGGGACAGTCTGTAGCACATATCGGGACATTAAAGATCCATTTCCTAGGCAACCTAAGGTTAAGCAAAAAATTTCCAGATTCACATTTTTTACTCGCAACTAACGCCAGGCGCGCATTGTACCTGTAGCACTGTGTCGTGCAGAATCCCTCCATCTCCGGCGAGTTTCAATGGGAGAAAGTCTGAGAAAGCGCTGATCAAGAACGCTTTCACGGATATTTCCGACCCACCTGCGAATGTACACCAGATCTTATTTAAGTCCAGACTAAGTGCCCTCTGGTGGCGGTCCAGAACGTCAATCGGCTTGTTTAGTTATAGCTTTTTGGAAGATCGGAGACGGATGATTAAGAGATCCCAGAGCTTCTAGCTGCGATTAGGGATTTTGGTTACTAACGAAAATTGGAGTCCTGCCTCCAGTTACTAAATAACGAAATAAGCACCACCTACTGATAAATCGCAACGCCCACAGTTGAATCCCGACTGAACAATCCAGGCAGCAGAGCTTGGCTAAACTCAGTCATTGACAGTGTTATTGTGAGACCACACCACATGTGCAAAATCTCGTTTGCTTCGTTCGCTCACTTCTATATACTAGCCAAAATACTTAGAATTCCGTCGTACGACCGCCAATTTCACGCTTGTCGCCCATTTTATGTGGGCCGGATTTTCTATGGGAATGAAGTTGTCGTAAAAGTGTGTCTCGCTCGTGAACCGCTTCTGCAGTGCGGAAGCGAACTGAGAAACAGATCTTGTTCGTACATAGTAGTACATATGTATTTATTTACGAATCACTCGAGCAATTTTGATGAATATAGAAGAAACCGAATGAGTAGGGGGATTTTTTTTCTTTTCAGTTTGCACGCTCGCGCTGCTTTTGCCTAATATGGAAACCAATATAATGTCAGGTATTTTTTTGTGTACTTTTTGGGTAAGCGATTTTCAGAAACACACCCCGGAAGTTCGGAATGGATGTCTCGGAGAACGTTCTCGAAAGTATTTACCCTCTAGGCTTTGTCAAATGTGTTAAGACTTCGCTGTATGTGGGAGTAAGTGCATGAACTCGTATTTCATCCAGATCCCAACCGTGCAAAATGCTTAGTGTGGTTTCCGAACCGAGTCAGAATTTTTGTTTGGATGATAGTATCCGCATTTTCCCAAACTGTTTGTCAAAAAAAAATCTGATAATTTCAACACCTTAGACTGCATAATCTTTCCGTGTCAGTTCGGATTTTGATGAGAATTTGAATTCTCTCAGGGGCCTCCGCGAATCACAAAGTCTAGAGAATCTCGAACAAGCAAGTTTGTTCATAGTTGTAGATAAGATCTCTAACACGAAACATGAAAGCAGAGGTGAGACGGGGGTCGTGCTACTTTTTGCGCATAGCGCGTATTGTGTGCGAGCTCTGGTATAATAAATGATGGGCGGCTTCTCGAAGCCACATCTCTTATCTCCGATTCCGATGACTGATGAGGTTGTTATTTGTTCGATCGGCGGTGCCGTGAACGCCGCCGTTACTCCCAGGCTAAACAGACTTAAACTGTACAGATCACCCAGAACTTATGGCCGTGAGGCACGCGTCCCGAACACTATATACAATCTTCGTGCGTGGTCTGGAGGGAGTGTGGGCCACCCATAGCCCCGTGACCTGCACGATTCTCTGGTTAAAAAGAGCTGCAGGCGACTTACCGTTTAAAAAGGCATAAACGCAACGCCCCTGTAGATAGATGGATATGTGTAACGGAAACGCGGCATGCCATATATGCGGTGGATGGCAATTATTAGGTGGGTCACGCATGAATATTTGAGTCTGCAGTCCGAATTACAATTTGAAAATATGAATGACTAGCTGACCCGGGCCACGCCTTGCTGTGGCTTCCGGTTAAATGGCTCGGTCACACTACCTCGTGCACACAATTT
>JAQGBY010003855.1:0-18061 GCA_034698785.1 Mycogona germanica | reverse complement strand
TGTACCTTTTTTCAAATTTGCCAGTACATTTTCTAACTCTTGTTTCAATGACATGAAAATGTTTATAATTGATAATTAAAAAAGTCGACTTTAAAAAATATTGGATCGTGCCCTGTATCAAGTACTTCTAATTTGCACTATAGTTTATTTTTAGAAAGGCAATGGCATTATCTTGAATTACTTGCGCAATCTGTTCCGCTTGAATCCTGGTACCACTTAAAGTAGATTCACTAGAATTCACTTCTCCTTTGTTTTTCGTCCATAATCAATTTGAAAACAATCTAAAGCCATAGATGGCACTCAAGTATTTTACAAATTACAAAGCATGTTTTCCCCGACAGAAAAAAAAAAGTTCATCGCCAATATACGACCATACATTGTAAGATCGTATTTTCTTTTCTCGGCTTCTACACATAATTTATACTTCAAAGAATCTCTATCATCTACTAAATTACTTTCGGCAACTAAATAAGAAAAAATCTTCTACATGAGAAAACTCATTCGTTGAACGATACGATATTCCGATGCGAGTTAATGAACGTCATGTCGATGTATTTTTAGTAATCGTGGTTCGAACCCCATTTGAGCAACAGGCACATTAAAATTAAAATAAGCTATCGAAAACATTCTGATATTTTAACGTACACTGAATGCGATTCAATAAAATTATTTATGAATACATGGTTGGGGTAAGGGTGGAATAACTCTAAAATTCAAGCCAAAACAGCTGATGATATTTTACCGAACCCAACAATTCACCGCAGAACTCTATTTACTTGGCACCAATCAGAAAAACCAGAAAAGTCTTGTTCTTCTCGGTTATTATTAAAACGGGTGCGTTAAAATTCTGTTTCGCGCTCGTACCATCTTACTTGGTCCCCTCGTCTCGAGATTTTTCTTTTCTTTAGTGACTGTTCTCAATCTCAACCGCACCAAATCCTCCCCCTATTCCCTTTTCCAATACACTGGTAAATCTTCTATCTCTCCACCCAGAGAAGAAACCGTTTTCCTCAATTTGCTCTGTAACTCATAATCAGTGGAGCTTGCTTAATTTTACGCACGAATGGATTCCGCCTCGCTTTGTTGCCGCAAACTATTTTGTTCCCGCATCTCCCCATGTTTTTGACGAAGTAGCCGCCCGATCGATCGGGACAGACTTCGATGATGATAATAATAATAACTGTTTATTGCTCTTGCTTGTTGCGCTGGGGACGTGCGTGGACACAGGGAGGAAACGTCATTGATTACGAGATTTAAGGGGGGCGCCACCTGGAGAAATAATTTGGCGACTTTTCCCAAGTTTTATTTCCCAAAGGTGGAGACGAACGAGATCGAGACTGAGATTCGAGCGTCCTTCCACATCGAAGACAACCACATGGTTGCGTATGCTGTCCCGAGACATTTGGGGAAATTATTTTTCTCCACCAATTCTAATATTTATTAATTCATATATATTCTATTCAGCGCAGATGACGAATTTTCATTACTAATGGCAGTTCATTGTAATTGATAACAAGTCACGGAAAAAGCACTGAAATATTTTGTATAGATTTCTTGATCAATATCGGAATTTATCTTTAACTTTAGATTCTCTGTAGTAACGTACTTTAAGAGTTCACATACTGTTTCCAATTTACTTCAACTTTTGATATTCTGTAGTAATGAAGTTCACCAGAGGTTTCGCCATAAACCCCTCCAGGTGGCAATATGGTAAATTTTCCTAGACTTTAGACCTAGGTAAGGATCTTTAACGTGCTCCTTATATCGTACTAGCACCGACCCCACTACATTCTTTCATTCTGAAGGAAGCTTTTAGGTCACAAACGTTGGTGGGTCTCCTTAATAAATATCTCAACTAATGGAAACTCGCCATCATTCATAGACATACAGTATTCTCGATGCTATTTTTATTTATTAAATTCACATTTCATGAACGCAATAAACTAAATAACTGAAACAAGCTGAGATTGCGATGCTGCGTACTGTGTAAATTTCATGTCGGCGCGCTATGCCATTGGTGAGTTATCGGAGCATGGGAAGATGACTAACTTTGTTTCATTGGATTGCAATATTAGTTTTACGAGCCCGCAAAATCCGATAGTTACAAATGCGGCGAGGAATCACTTCGTTCTCTTCTGGTGACAAGTGTTCCAGAGAGGGAGAATTTAACTTCGACAAAAAAATATATATTTTTTATTATTTTGTACTTCTATCTCAGCAACATGTTGTACCCTATTGTTGCAATTTTTGAACAGAAGGGTAATGGGGGAATAAAAAATGCAATATTCGTGCAACGTGTTCGATCCATGATGGTCTATTCTATTTTTTATTTTTCTTCCTCTGTGTGTTTGTGCGTGTTCTGATCCACTCGGGTTCCATAGATCCGACCCTCCTTATTCCGTTTAGCTATTCCATCAGTCATCGGCCGTTAGTCACCGCCGTCTAATTTTGATTCCTGCGGGAAATTATGCGACTAGGCTCTAGCTCTCCCGGTGTCTCGTCTACACCGAGCAAGCAGATGTTTTTAGTAATAAATGCGAAATTGTTCGTCTCTGTCTACGCGTGAGCGCGATTACGTATTCATAAAAAAATTGAACGTCCGGCCGGGGGTGGATGTAAGCTGAAGCTCCCTCACTATGTTCCTGGAGACTTCCCTTGATACATCATCCGGGTGACACCTTGTCTTTAACGGGTGACGAGGTCCCCTGATCCCGGTCAAGAAAAGATATCCGACAGTTCAATTCAATTTCTAAAGAGTAAATAAAAATCTGAATTTAATTTCCATTCCTTATTTTTACAATTTACATTTACAAGCTTAGTTTGCGTTTTTTAAAAATCTATAAATTAATTTGAAAAGGGTTAATCCGATTCATTGCTGAACAAAATAATACGAAAGATAAAATTTATTTAAATTAAGAATTATAAAAATGATTGGTTTAAATTTATGTTGAATACTATGATTTTAAAACAATTCTTAAAAATAATTTGTTAATACGAAGGAGTTCGAAAGGTTGGGGTTTTATCAACGTTCCATTTAGTCTAGCTATTTTCCAAGAGGACTTCACAACCATTGAACCCGCTTCTTGATATTGAAATGCGGATCAAATCAATTTGAAAAATGAAAAAAAAACTGTAATGACACACCGACACTCGATTCGCTTATCACTATCCAATATTAAATTCGCCTCTCCAGTTTTTCCATAAATACAGTTTCCAATTTATCAGAAAATGAATTATGTTAAAAAGAAAATCGTCACAAAGGGGATCGGCCAAATGACGTAACCACCTCTCCTGGTGATAAATGAGAGGGAATTTTCACTTACCTCGAGACGCGATAATAGATTCGTCATATTACGAACTTATTTTTTCTTCCTATTCCAAGACCATACTAATATTGTAGAAACACTTTCGTACGTTTAATTTACGATCCAGAAATAGCTCGAACCTCAGAACTGGATCTCAACTTTCTATTTACATGAGCAGCAGAAGCGAATGTACAGGAAACAGTGTTTTAATTTGGTGGTCTGATCAACTTGACGTTCTTAGTTCCGGAAACTTTTAATTAAATTTGCCGTCTCTCTCGACAACCTCATTCCACCACATGTTTATTTTAATTTCGGTCAATTCATTATTATCTCGTTGGTCAGCTAAGAGCGCGAGCAAACAGAATGTTAACACCACTGATTGCGATAAATTACGTCGACTAACCGTGTTGACCGGTCTATCAACCGCGGACATGCCTTTTATCATGCCTTTCTTCGCAAGAAATGAAAGATTTTGATTCGCATCAAAGTCTGAGTGCAATTAATTTGAAGATTTAATTATTTTAATCCAAACCAGAAGTAGGAATGTTTTTTAATGTCATCGGTTCGAATTCCGGTTCGGGTGGAAATTAGTTTTATTAATTAGCGATCAGATTGTTGACGAAAGCTCGTCTGATTTGCAGTGCGGTCGGTGTGTGGTGCGGCTAATAGGTGATAATACCGACTCTGTGCTTGAAACGCGCGCTTCCTTCTTCAATACTAAATCAATTCCAGAATTAATAAAAGTAACAGTATCATTTAATATCCTGTAAATCCTTTTTATCAGGCCGTATGAGGATTTTCCTCGACGGCTGAAATCCTCTCTACCTCTACTATATATAATGCAGTTTATGGGAGAAAACCAAAGCCAAGTCGAAGAAAGGGTCAGTAAATTTGAGAAAACGATTTTCTGGTTCTCTGCCGCTGGACTGCTACCGGGGTGGTCATCAAATTAAAACTTTAAGCTATTTTTACTGGGAGGCAAACTCGACTAGACGTTTATTAGTTTTCTCACTACCCTCAGTGTTTACTAGAATCGTGTATTGGTGAAGTAAAACAAGTTTATACCAAACTTGGTTAGTGATAACGTGGTATATTCACTGTGCGCTGTTTCCATGGCAACGCAAAGCAATACTCACCGTGTAAGACAAGAACCTTAAATGTGATGTATGGTTATGTGGGCTAGGGGATAAACTTTCGTTTTACTGTGTGGGATCACTACACCCTACCCGAATTCCATATTATCAGGAATTCGAAGTTGTTTTGGACCATTTAGTGATTAGATCTTTCCCAAAAATTCTGCGCTCAATTTAAATATGAAATTGGTACCAAAAGACAATTTTTAGATACACGAAATATTTGAAATTTGGCTGCGTTCTGATATTCATACTGGGAACTTAGATTCAGCCGCCGTAAGAAGGTGCTCTAATTTCCGTTGAAGTTCTTGATCGTATTATAAATTTGATATTCAAATCAGATTAGGGTTCATTTTAATAATGTTAGCTCCAGCATAATTTTCTAAACCTGACGATAGGGATTTCCTCGCTAAATAAACGATTAGATTATCCATAGTTTTATGCAAATCTGAAGAAAACTGTTTACGAAACGGATCTGGTACGGACATTGTTCCTGTAGTTTCACAAACGCCTCATCAATTCGAAATCAATATTTCCATTTTATTTTTACTTCAGATTACGATTCACTGGTTATAAATAAGTAGGCGACATGTTTTCTTTTCGATTTTCGAGATATCGATTTCGAGTACTCCAATCTGAAAGCTACGAGGATTGGGGTTGTAAGGGCAACATTGCCTGCAGCGCCCTCTTTGTACAATAAACAGATTTTGTGAGCATAGCAGATTAAGAGAATTATTAAAATTCGCCTCCCATAAAAATACTCCAAATTTAGCCCCAACACAAATTGTTTCACGTACAGTATCAACATTTTTTTAAGGGGTGCAAGATTCCTTTGTTATTATTGTAGAAGGGGGGAGTAGATGTTGAATGCTGGAATTTATCGTGCCTATATGTGAAGAAGTTTTAAACGTGATGGATGACATTGTGGATACTGCACTTTGATCCAACATCTAGGTAGTAAAACTTACTACTTATAGAGATGAGCAAAGCGTGACATTAAAAGACATACCATTAAATGCGCTCGCCATTTGCGGAACGCTTTTATGAACAGGAAAGAATTTTCGAATTTTGAAGTCATTGTTCCGAGTGTTTGTTTTTGTTCACGATCGGTGTTACGTTCTGTATATATTGCAATACTTTGTGTTTTTTATAGTTCTAGGAATTAATTTGAAAATTCTTCGTTGCAGCAACGCACACGTACTTGTTTATTCAATATATTGTAAAGCGATCGATCACTCTGCAGGCGACAACTTTTTTTTACTGTTATCTCTTTTCGTCTTTTTCATCTCGTTCGTTTTGGGCAATATAAAAACAGCAGTTCAAACCTATCGTTCTAACTTAACAGTTCTTTCACAATTTGCATCCATCCAAGCTATTATTCATTTTATATACCGTTTGCAAAAGTTCGTTCACTTCTGTGACTTCCGTTTAACGTGCTACAAATTCTTTATTTCGCTATTGAATTAGTTCGATTTGAAATCCCTGTTCCGGCTTCGCCACCATGCAGCTCTGCTCGTACAGTATCGTTATTAAGCAACCTTTAGGGGCAGCAGTTTCCCCAGACAAACTATGACAGCTGGACTGGGAAAATAGAAGACACAGTGGGCCAATTAATTTAAATACACTGATACTACAATAACATTTTCCATTATTATAAACATATCATTATAAAACCGAAAATGTAATCTCAAAATTAGATTTAATTTTTTTAAATTACATTTAATTTTCCGAACAGAGTAAATCAAAAATAAAACTTTGGTTTTCAGATAATTTTTTTTTAATGTTTAAGCTTTTCCTATGCTATGCAGAAGACATTGAACAAAATAAACATAATTCTATTGCTTTCAAAGTTTAAATTATGACTCCGAGGTTAATGACATTTATAAATTTGTTATACTTATGCCCTCGAGGAAAATGTAAGCTTTTGTTTCGATGCTTAATTGGTACACTGATCTAACTTATTATTTTTGTGGAAAAAGGAACCAATCTTGGTTACCTACAAAGTGCTACTAGCTGTATCGTTCCTCTTTGGCTAAATTTGCCAGGACGCATGCGCGCGGTGGCGCCTCTCATCTTAATTGAATCGGGTGTTGTGTTGCTTTTTCTTTTGATTACTGTTTTGATTTTTAAATGCGGTGTTGCTTTTTGCGTGCGTCTGTCTCGAGCCCACTTAATTCAACTCCTGTGTGTAGGAGTGTATATGTTGGGCTTACCCCGAGTCTTCGAGTATGGTGGTTCGTGTCATCGATATTCAATTTCCCCATTTCATTATGCGCCAAGCCAGAGACTTGGTGCGTCAGGCGAACTCTCGTCTCCAAATTACTCGGATAAGATTTTTTTGTCTCCGCCCGAGGAGAATGTTATCTCAATTTAATTAGATCGGAGGGATGCCGAAGTCGATCGATACAGGGTGACTTTCGTCCGAGGGATTCGATCAGTGACATGGCTCGCACGATATATGGCCGATGGTCAGGGTTCATTTTGGCGGCAGTGGCGCCCTGGGAAAATAAATTAGCGTCGTGCCTCACCGTCACCTTTCACTTGATAGTGACCTTTTATTTTTACTGATTTTTCTCTCTTGAAACACTAGCAATTTAACTTTGTTCAAATAATTATACGTAGAGATGTCGAATAGCTGAATGACAAATTTAGTCTTGAATATATATTTTTAAACTGTATTTTTGGAACATCGTTGACAAATTCGGTAGCATGAAAGTTTAATATAAAACGTATTATCTTTAATATTAAATTAAATAAAATAATAATTTGATTTAGAGTCTTAAACGATGTTTTAATTATTTCAATGTGATGTACAGATTACGTGTTCAATTAAACTAATTTAAATCAATTTTTATTGTTAACATTGTTATATTCCCTGGGCAACTGCCCTGGTAGGTTCCTATCAATCTCTGAAAGAAGTCAGTGTCGAGTTTGTATCAAAGCGCCCTTTCACTTTTGCCAAACAAAGAAACTACTTTTTTGTTTAACGCCTGCACTCAATTAACTGTATTCAATGTGTGTATGTGTGGTAAGTGAACAAAAGGAGCGAACTATTTTGGATTTTGCCTTTTTTTAGGGGTCATCGTAACGCCATCTAGCGATAAATATCTTGAGCCGACTTAGGACATTAACACACGGTTGATTTGACAACACCATCAAAAGAAAAACATCCGACCAAACCGGGAATCGAGCCCTGCCTACGCTTCCCGAAATCCGAATACGTTTACGTCCCCTCCCCAGTAAACGTCACATGACCCATACATACATGAACCGTTCAAACGAAAGCGATTTAGGAATGGCATTTGCACCAACCGGAAACAAAATAATCCAGCGAAAGAATTAGAAGTGTGGCAATGACTCGTGCGCTGAGCCTTTGGCGTCACGCACAACATAACTAACAACAACACTAGGATAATCAGATTATGGGACTCCAATTCACCTGAAAGGTACCTGGACGCCTCAACGGGCTAAAGCGAATAACCTCACGAGACCCCACACTGTACACTAATAGTATGTATGTACTAGAAAAGCATCGATCTTCTCAGTAAACTAACACTGGGTCCTTGATGCAATTGACACTGGGTTTACAGTAACCACCAATTAAAAGTAAATGTTTAAATTTACCGGCTAATTTAATTTTACACGATAACACACAATAAACGCACACGATATTCCGATTTTCGATTACACTTTTAACATTTTAAAAAATTCGAATTTTCGCGTGCTATAATAACGTCATGCGTCAAGGGTCTGAACATGTTTTTATATATTTAAAAAATTTGATTTTCAATCGTTCGACAATTGTTATGTTAAATTGAAAAAGAATCATTTTAAAAATATCTATTTTTAATATTGTTATTTTATTTTTATATTGAAAATATTATTCCAGTAATAGTATGTGATATGGTGTGCCTGATTGGAACTGTTATATGGTTTGCTTGGTTGGAACTGTTATCTGGTTTGCTTGGTTGGAACTGTTATCTGGTTTGCTTGGTTGGAACTGTTATCTGGTTTACTAGGTTGTCTCGTGAAGACGCCATTTTTTAAGTTTGAAGCGAAAGGGAGATTATCGAAAATTTAGTAGTTTAGTTTTTATGCGATTTCATTGAGCCGTTCGACAGTTAGTCTCCGGACAGGAAAATCAAAATCTCTGTTATATAATATAGGATAATTTAATCATTGAGAGTTTACATTTTTTAAACGCTTGTGCCGTGATTTGTTCAAACGTAATACAGATCTCTCTCATTGAGATGCCACAAAAACTATGTAGGGTGTATAGAAAAAGTAGTTGTTTAATAATTGTGTCAGTATAATTGGTACCGGAATTTCTGAAGGGGTCTCGGGAGGACATAATCACACAAAATGTTGCTGACGAGCACCAGCTTGTCTGAATCTCCAGTGTCACGCGAGACCTATCTAGTCCGCAAACGGTGGCGCCACCTATCTAAGCCAAGAAACTGCTTCGACCACATTCTCACCTCCATAGAATTCCTATGCGGGTTCGTCTTGTCATCTCGGTGCTTTCTAGCTGGGAATAGCGAGAAGTATTTTCGCCGTTTCATATCCGCCAGCGACTAGGGAAAATGAATGCCCGTTGCCATTGACAACCGAGATCTACCTGGTTGCTGCTGATGTTGTTGTTGTTGCTCCGGTGAGTTATGTCCAAGTTTTCTCTCCAAGGTACCCGGGACTCACGTCACCGCTACACTTTTTCCCCCTCAGGTGCTTCTATCTGGAACCTCTGCGAACCCCTTGGCAAAATCTAGTCCGTTCAATTCGTGAATTATTAACCGTTGCCGCTTGTCGTTTTCGTTGAGGGTCAAAGGTCAATACCGAGTTTTGCAACTAAAAAATATACCATATCTTAGCGACAAGTATGATGCAGGTGTTCAAAAATATTTTGCAGTCGTCAATGTCACACTTTCATTTTCAAAATGTCAATTATCCTTTCAAATTACATCTCAATACAAAGATATATTTGTTACGATTTAGTTCTGTCAGTAAAAACTCAGATGTTGTCTCTGTTCCGGAATTTCAGGACAGATGAGGATGTGTTCTCTCACTGTCATTCCCGCACACCATCCCCAGGCCATTGAATAACTATTTCGTTTTTTTCGAATGGGGATAGTGGTCCTCCCCCGTCTCACATTCACCGCCAGGTGGCGCTTGTATCGGCAGCGACTAAATGAGTCAGAGGCACGCGACGCAACCCCTGAATTTATTTGAAGTCATAAAATAGGCATTAGATTTGTCGTCAAATGAAAAAGTATGGTTTTCCATTTGCCCGTGACGTCGACATTTGTTTCGTCGTCTCCTTGTTCGCATCTCTCCCCGAGGATCACAAAAACAGTCTTTTCCGTTGCGACTGGAAACAGAATCTAACGGAAGTACAGTTTGGGCATTCGAGTCTTTCAATTCTGGTCGGGGGTTGGAAATATATTTCTTCAGTCTGTCTTTGGTTTTTTTTTATTAGTGCTGAGAGTTGCTAAAAAATGTAGCGAGATACAACATATTAAAATCTTACTGAAACCGTCTTGGAATTTGTCTCTGATGACGGGTGCTGTTAGAAACAAATTTCACTATCACCGTAAAATAGTGTCGAGTCATGCCGCGTCTGTGCACCGATTTCTCCGCGTTGAGCGAATTTTAGTTCCCTTGCGAGAGCGGCGACGGTTTTTGGTTCTTTTAGTGGCAAAATGAACGGAAAATATTATTTTCTCATCCTCATGGAAGAGCGTTTTTTTAATTTTTTTATTTTGTAAAATCGATTGGTTGAACAGCTTGAAGATTATTGGGGAAATGTAATTGAAAAAATATCGTATATCTTTTGTACTTGTCGTGGCTAACAATGAAGATATATATGTATAGGTTTTATCGAGTAAGATCATCTAGAGTACTCTATATTAAATTTTGGCGCAATTTTCTTCGCCAAATAAAAAAGCTATTAGATTTTCACATCCAGAAAACTTTACAACGAGTTTTCGAAATGTCAGGTCATGCTACCCGATCGAGTTTACGTCTCGTTCTATTTCGGATTTCAGTGTGAATTTAATGGCGTAATGTAATGGTGATGTGATGTAATGGTGTGAGCCAAAGAGATAGCCTTGCTTGTCCAGTAATTGAAAAACAAAGAAAATTACGTTGGAAAGGGATTTGGGTTTCAGGAGTGTGTAGTCCGTATCAGTATTGTGCTGGTTTCTGTACGTTCAAAATTGAAACGTATTTTATTGTAAGCTTCAAGACGAATGAAGGTAGTAGTCATGCCGGAATTTGAGGCTTTTACTGTATATACGATTCCCCATCTGAGACATGTGGGAGCTCCAGCTATTTTTAACCATGTGGTCGGCTGATGGATTAAGATGCTTCGATGTTCATAAATAAACATCATGCAATTCGCAGTGGAATATGGGTTCGTTCTATTTTCTATCGAAAATAATGGACTTTTCTTGCATCTCATTATAGGAAATCGAAACAGTTCGTAAAGGTTATCAAATTCGGCTCAGCAATACTTGGGATATTATTCACTAAATAGTTAGTAAGCAGATTAACTCGAAAAGCTTAAACATGTTTTTGTCATGTTTTTTTCTTCTTTCAAAGTCTGCTGTTAATAAGCGATTACTACGATCTTAAATTCAGATAAGAGCGATCGTTTGTGCTAAATTGTTCTGTTCCAGGAGGACTCCATGCAGTGATTGCTAGTCGTCGAATAATCTGTTTGTGAGATCGCTGAACTAGAAAATGTGATTTCCGTAGTCATGGAGCTGTTTATGCTCGAAGCGATTTTTGCGAGTGGAAAGGTTAGTGTTTACGAACAAAAGTGCAAATGGGTCTCGTAATCTGCGACCCGATTCTGTTTTGAAAGCACAATGTTTATAAATATCTCAAGCATTCAGAACTGACCTACTACCCTTTGCTAACTCCTGACCTTTACTCCTTATAGATAATTACCATTAATTATGAAGAAATGTATTTTTAAATCATCTTCATAACATAAATTCAGAGCCTTGTTAACGGCATATCATATCAATTCTCAAGTCTATTATAAATTTAATTTAAGCACCCTCTAGTGGGTGTTCCCGAAAACCAGTTGGTTCGTTTCAGTTGTTGTAGATCGATGGTCTGAAAACTATTGAAGAAGTTAATCGAACGATTAAGCCCTCCTAGCGGCGAATCGGGGTTATGAGATCTAGTGCCTCTAGCGGCGTCAATCGCAACCAGCCGTTGTCAAATGACGAAATGAGCGCCACCTAGTGTCAAATTGCATCACCATTAATCCTACATTCCATTTAAGGCAAGATCGTTTAAAACTGTAATTTGAAGCATACAACTCCTGATTATGAGAAAATATTAAGATAATGGAAACGTGATTTACATATTACATGAATTACAGTTCAAAAAAGTCACGTTTCCTTTGTTAATAAGATAGTGCCCGCGTTTCTGTTATCGGGCTATTAAAATAGATCCCAGTTTTCTTTTTCAGGAGTTTTTCAAAAACTATGCAATCTTTTATGGTATACGTTTGTCCTTGTACGGTGTTGTTAGGCAATTTCAGAAACTCGTTTGGAAAAGATTAGGTTATGTGGAGCGTCTTAGGCGCTCGTGTTCAGATTTGGGGGTGGGGGGATGCGAAGACGGGTTGCTGGGATAAAAGTGGCTTTAAAAAGACAGATAAGAAAATGGGCTCTTTTTTCTTTTACTATTAGGAAATTAGGTACTTTGTTTTTCGTCAGGCAGATGGTAAATGGAAGATCGTGAATAAAATAACTTCCGTTATGGTGGATATGAGCTGCTTTTACCTTGTATCTGCATGTACGCCATCATAAAAAATTACCAACTTTGGGGGGTTGAGCGCTTGGTGGTTTTGCTTTTGGAAATTCGTGTAAAAGCATAGACATCTGCTCCACCCAGTCTATTTATGTCTATGATCCAGCGCGTTTGATTTGTTAAGACTGCTCGGCAGATGGCGTTGGTGATAGATTATATATGTTCGCATATGGACGTACATCACGATCGGCATTGCATCCTTTAAATCATTTGAGTGTGTATGCTCGATTGTGGTCGAATGGCGCTGGACTTCCACCCTTGAGTCACTGAGTGACGTGTTTGGTGTTGCACTTCCGCTACGAGCATTTCCGCTCCAAGTCTTGGAACATACATCTCTTCTGAAAGACGGTAACACGTCAAAGACAAGCTGTTTCAGAGTCGTGAGTTACCTTATTGTAGAATCTCTCAACAACAAATTTAAGGTCGTTAATGGCTTCCTAACGGCAAAAGGAAAAATGCATGATTTCATGTATCATGTATGTAAGATGTAAGTAGAACACGAATTTTATGTGCGTGATCTCATTAAACAAATTCGCACCAGAATTATACAGAATATGTGAACACCAAATATGAAATATCAATAGTCGAATACACATTTCTATTGGATACAAAGCTCTTACTGCATCTGGGCTCATCGAGTGAGGCGGTTGTATCTCTTAGGTCGTGCGGCATAAATTATGCAAGCGAGGCGCACAAGCCGAGGCAGTCGATCTCCGACGTGTTAAAAGGATTAACCCGTAAGCTGGCCACGAAATTAGGCGCACACATGGCCTAAGTGGACCTTTATCATCAACCCTTTTGCGACTGTCAGTGCTCATCAATATTTCGCAGGTTCGTTAAAACCCCTCAAATCGCTATGAGTCACGCTGGCCTTTGCGTTTGCCACCCCCCTCTCGTTTCGTTAGCAGTGTGTAAACAATTTTTTCCTGAGACCACAGAACAAAAACAAAGCACATCTGTCATCGCAACTTATCTATTGGCTGCTTATACTAACCTTACAGCCCTACCTAACGACAGATTGTCAACGTGCCATTTTGTTTTCTAGATATTCTTTACTAAACGTCAATTTTAAACGCCCAAATTTAATAAACGTCGTAATGTAGCGCCCCCTGTGCTCCAATAATTTCAATACAATATTCTGATTGGGATCTGTACCAAGTTTCAAGAGAATCAGTCATCATTTCGAAAGGTGTAACAAAATATATTTCGGGTTCTATTTTATTGGACCACACTGCATATTTCAATGTCAATAGCGGATTCATATTCGTGCAATTAAAAATCAGATGCTTATAGTAATGTTAGTCAATATAAACTCAGAAATTAATATTCTACATTGATAAACGCAGCGCCATCTAGTGATACTGCGGGATGCGAGATGTCATTTCAATTTTTTCTTTTTCTCTTCAATTTTTCATTTCGTCACTCCAGCACTCACTTGATGGAGAGTGGCGCCGCATTGATTCAATTTGAATTTCTGACCGCCAAACGTGCTGTTATTATTTCATCGGTAACCCTTTTTCCTCCCCCTCACACCAAAAATCCACTTGATCCCCATATTTTAACCCTCTCCACGTCATTCCCCTCATCGCGCGTCGAATTGCCCCTCCTTATCTATTCAGCACCAAACGCTGCAGCCAACGTCGCTCAATTTATCCTCAATCCACTTTAAACTTTGTATAATCCACATTTTTTCGCTGTCATCAAATATTCTTCATCAAAGGCGCAGAACCGAACGCCAAAGCCAGGTCTCGAAACGAAATTAGTGCGATTGCGTCATAGCTGTAACTTTGAACGATGAGGCTACTTCTACTTTCTGATAAATTACCGAATGAACTTGAAAACGTGTGTCTATTGATTATTTTCACCATCTCATCATGTTTTTCGCGTAACCAAATGTAGTTCATGCTGTACTCTTAAATTCAGTCGGAAAATTTAGTTATGAAAAGCTTTTGTCTTCGAATGTTATCTTCCATGTCAGACTGCATTATTCAGACTGTTCGCAAAAGTTAGTAAAGTTTTCTAACGTCTCCCGAAGTTAATTATTATTAGAACAATTTGCATCATCCACCTTCTCGCGATGTAGCCCTGATTAGAATATTGTTTATTTAACCTCATGAATAATGCTCGCATGATTAACTTTGTCTAGTTTCACTAATATAAATATTCCACTAGAAGTTGACAAAGTTGGGCTGCTACCAAAGAGCTGAAGCGTTAGACAACTGACACTTTAGGTTTTCCCAAGATAAAGTAAAATTAGCAAAACAGTTTGGTGCTGATTTCATTCAGTGTGACTATCACAGCAATTCTGATGGTGGTCATTAGCATAAAAGAAAACAATAAAAAAGCTGTTCCATAATGACTCCATTTTCGATCTTCAGTGAGCATGGCTGCTTCTCTCCATTTCTCTCTCTCTCTCTGTGTTTGTCGCCTATAGCTGATGACAAAGACAGAAAGAGTCCACATACTTTAAGTGCACAAAGGGGTGACGCCGGTTTCAGATCTTGTTAAACAAGGCTATTGTTGCCGGGCCATTGTCACGACATTGCCACGACACTCAAATGCGCAATATCGGTATTTTTTCATCCGGATATCCGATCGATATTCTCATGAGTGTTCCAGGAAACTAATTATACATTAGCACTGCCAAATGTATTCACTAAATTTGGTCAATCTATACAGAGTACATTACAAGTATAGTCCGTCATTTTAGGCAATTAATTTCTAAAACGCTAAGGAATGAATATGAGTTTACCAAAATAACAAATCCATATGAATAGGAGAACTATTCAATTACTATCCTGAATCATTAATGGTGTCCAACTCCATTTACAGTTGCCGTTTAATTTCGATCTGAATTGGGGCGCGTCGTTCATTTCTGTTTTTCAGCTGAACGGCTAGAATGAACGGTATCTATCTGAGAACCCCAAAATGTTAACGCCCCCATGCTCAGAAACAAGGGCAAGAGAATAATCGCTGGGGGTTGGCAGACTTGATATTCTCGAGTAAAAAGCGAACTACAGTACTGTACTAAGAAAAATGTACATACTCTGTACAGTACATGTAGGGTTCAGGCTGCCGCTCAAGCTTCAAGTTTGAAATGTAACGGGCGTCTCTGGGGATATTTAGGGTCTTACTCTAGATAATTTAGGCATTGCCTATCCGGTATTTCCAACGTCCACGGAACAGTGATGCCGTATCCGAATTTCACCACTATTTCCCCTTTGCTCCCCCTTCCATCTCTTTTTTCCTCCACCCCGTCTGCCCTCCCTCGACTCCACCCCTGTTCAATTCCCTGAACTCGAGCTCCTCCAACGTCTCTGATGGCCAAAGAAATTTGAGCAATTGGTTTACTTTGAAATGATTGCATTGAATTGAAGCCAAATTGGATTGGGGAAAATTTAAAATGTGAATACGGTGAACGTCATCTCTCTCTTGTCGTCGTATTTTCTATTCGCAGGCGTATTCATTTAGTTGCGGAGTGTACCAACATGTAGTTATTGTTGTCAGTGCCATCTAGTGGCAGCCATGTGACAGTTCAACAAAGCCTCTTTCGGTTTCAAACGATCTGCTCCTTTATACAGAATACTCTTTATTTGCTTTGTCGATACTTTTTTAATGAGCAGTCGCATATGATATGATTATATGGTGAAAGGAAACAGTGAATGTTCATATCAAATTAATTCTTTAAAAATTAATTATTAAAATTTAAAATTAATTTAAAAAATAGTACTTCCACTCTGTATTTCAAATATTGAATTGACAATGTTGGCCCATAAATTTGATACCAATATTGATTTTACAGCTGCTACTCCCGACTGATTGCCTTTTTTCTGTATGTGTAAAATGTTGAACACGCATCTACTATTGATTTTTAAATTTTTCTATCCTTACATTTTTTCCAACAAGATTCCCAAAGGAGACCCAGCTTTACTTTTTCCAAGAGGGGTACAAAAAATCCTGTTGTGCAGTTCACTACATTGAATTTAAAAAAAGAATAATAAAAATAAAGCTACACACATTTAATTACTTCCAACAAATAATCGAACTAACACTTATTCGTTCATCATTCCAGGAAATGATCCTCGGAACAAAAGTCAACCGTCGTCTCCTCTCCTCTGGCCTTCAATCTATAGTGCAAAAATCAACTCATCAATATTTAAATGTTTTTCGCTAAAACACTATGAAGGGTTGGACAGCAACGAGCTTTTACGTTTTTGAATGGTTCGTATTTAACAATATCGGCCTTCGGCATCTGAAATGCAAACCGAGTGCCCACTTCGCTATTCGCATCTGAGTAATGACTAACGAGTTTGGTCCGTGTTATCGGTAGGAGTTTTTCCCTTTCCACCAAATGGCTACAGACTGATGGCTAACGCTCTCTCTCTGGCTCTTGCGGTCCTCCCACTATTTTTCATGTCGGCAGTAGTAGACATGGGAAGAAAAAAGTACAGTGTGGTCGCATCAATTATTAATTTAGATAGCTGATGGGTTCGACGATGCGCGTACGTGGTAACAATGGACCGAAGGGTGTGCGTTAATCCAAGGTGATCAACTTCCACCTCCTCCCCCCCTCATCTCATTCCACTACCTCCGCCCCCAATCCCCAACTCCACTTTCGGCTCCTAACAGTGCTGCAGATACGTCGACCATCGTAGTGCGGCGGCGGTCGATAATTCGTTTGGTGAAAAAGAATAAGTTTCAAATGAATTTTATTTTTTTAAGGTTCTCTTAAGGTTTCTCATTAGCTATCACTACATTTTGTTGGATAATTTTGTTTCAATCGGGGCTAAATGTTCATTAAATGTTCAACTACTTTTTCTGTACTCAATCACACCAACAATTTAAGACAGAGTTTTTTTTACAAAATGTATATTACTGAAAAGTACAGGAACCGTTTAAGGCGAAATTGCAACTACAAGTATGTGGTATTTGTGCCCTGAATTTTTTTAAGTCTAAAAATATTTTATAAAAAAGAATCTTGATGTAAAAATAATTTTAGAATCTTCAATTCCCGATTTTACTATAAAAATGTATTGCTGTTGTATCCAAGTATGGTATTTGGTGAGTGAGTGGTTGTTTGTTAAATTACAAATTCTCGATTAATCTACAAAGTGCAGTTTGTATTAAAAATAATAACATAAGATTTTTTTAGGCCGAAAGAATAGGTTTGGTGTTTGTATTACTTGGGTTCGATTCGATAGCCTTAGTCAGAGTTCTTTTTTAATGAGCCATTATTATCCTGTGTGAGAGTCTCGTCCGTTGCTGTATCACCATCCCCTGATACTTCCGTATTTTATCCCCTTCCCCCACCCCCCATGCGTCGGCTAAACCTTCCCCCCTCTCACACTCAGACCGTTCCCCTTCCTTGATTCCTGCATCGTAAGGCCGTGGCATTCGTTTTTGTAGAAAAATAATAAAAAGTGGAGTAGTGGGCGGGAACCGAACTCGCCCTCACCTGATTGACACGTGACTGATGGCATCGCACGCCCGGTCGCGTTGAAAGCCAAGCGACATCAATAATGAGACGTTACTTTACATGACAATGCGACCACTCGGACCTCGATCAGCCCCAAAATTTCTTAATAAAATATATATTATACTGATGTCGTGCTCAGATGGATGCAGGGTAGGACGACTTGAATACGATTTGGGTATTAGTGTTAAAATGCACACAAATAAAATGATATATTTAAAAAACGTATCAATTTCTTTTCATTTTAAACTGTTGGAATATCGTATGATTTAACACGAGCGAGACGTTTTAGGTACGAAAGATAGATTTAATAACGGAGAACGTTA
>JAQGBY010003854.1:0-18064 GCA_034698785.1 Mycogona germanica | reverse complement strand
ATGTCACCATGAAGAGACTGAGAGAGAGGTGATCCAGAGATGGGGATGATCTAGAGATGGGGGGCTATATACTACTAATAAGTACACATCAAATAATCAACTCACAACAGAACAAAGCCGGTCGAGGCCTTAAGAGGATAAGCTGTTGCGCACACGAAAAAATCGAGCTGTAGAGATTGACAACATATTCCTGCTCATGTATGCACCCTGGTTATAAACTCACAAATGCCAATAGATAGGCGGCAAAGTGTCCCAGTATACAAGATGCCCTCATCACTATTTAAAAGGCAAAACGTGTTCCATTCACAAACCGCGATGAAAATATTGACCGCCACGGCTAATGGAAAATTAAGTACTCATTGAATATAGAGGGGTGATACACCCCGTCCATCAATATATTTACAACATGTACAGGTCCTAACACTGTACACGTATTAAACGCAAGTTGCACCTTGACTGTGTCAATGTTCTTGATCGTTTACCGTACATGTGAACGACTTTTCATTCAGGCCCACGTATATTTATTTACACAATAAACTCAACGTAGATCATATACGGAGAACGTATAAATGGTTCTAAAATGTGTCGGAATGTTTACGTATTGTTAATTTGAATTTCTTTTGTCATAGGGTGTTTTAAAAGTCTTTATACACAGGAGCAACCATCCTCTCTTGCAGTTGAGACATCATTCCTTCAAATTGAGACGTTTGGGACACTCTGTACTTACACAGTGCACAATTTGAAATGGAATATATTGCACATCCGAAATTATTGTGCATGCAGCTTACATGCCCAGTAAAAAAGCGATATATCATTCCAGAAGGTTGAGTATGCTTTGTTTAAATTATAAATAATACATATATCGTTTGCAGCCTAATAGGGGAAACCGAATAATATCCATAACATCGACTTAATTCAATTAAAAACGGAACTGTTTTCGAACAGCGCTACCTATTATAAGTTGTTGTTTCCAAAAAAAAAAATTGTACTCCGTAACTGCATTGAATTGCCGATGAGATTGGTTGGGTTTGGTTGGTGCACACAAACATTTCCATCCCAGAATATCAAAGTTGAGGTTGACGTTTCTCATAAGTTTAACAGCATTAAAGATAGAATATTGAAATGTAATTGAATCAATATATTGTACACGTCCTCTCAGAATGTATCAGTTAGTGCACCTGACGTGCGTTGTCGTGCAACACCCATTTAATGTAGCGTGCAAATAAAAAAATATTTCTTTTTTATAATCGATGATGCACGACTTGTGCAATCCATACATTCAAGCACCGTATTGCTTAAAACGATATTGCTTTTGAATATCTCATTTCGAACGAGTCAAGGTTGAGAAATAGCTAGAATTGATCTCCCTGAGACTCCGAGTATCATTTGCCTGGTCATGAGCACTAGGCTGCGTTTGTAAATCGAAGAAAGCCTCAATTTGATCGACAATTACATGGCTGATTTATGGTTTTCGTGAAATCCATTGAAAAACCAAAAATCACTGGATCGGTGGATCTTGTTATTCTTCAAGACACAAAGGTCTCTGGAGGATAGTAGCGTGATTCAGAATTCCCATTTCGCGTTTCGGGATTTCGCAAAAGCCCATTCCGAGTTCCAGGTGACAGTCCACCGGTACTCCTTGCGAACTATTTATACACACGTCGAATCGATATTTGCATGTCCCCCCATTAGCGCGATGACAAATGGGGAAAAAACGGACAGTTGAAGCTGGGCCAACATGGAGGAAGACCAACGCCGACGCAAATACGACAGACAGTGCGCTCGATATGCTTAGGGAGAGTCTCTGAGAGACGCGGGACTTTGATGCGCACGGAACCGGCACGATGCCAGACGAGAGGTCGTCACCAGTGGCACGATCTCTCTCTCTCTCTCTTGCTCGCTCGCTCGCTGGCAGAGGAATAAATTATGCAAATAGAGTCGGGCAACTGTGCCGAGCCCTCGCATCTTGTTATTGGCCGACGTAACGGGCAAATGGTTGCCCTCGCTACTGGTGGCTACAACGTCAGCATTCGAAGCATGTGATGTAACTTCCTTCCTGCGCGGTTGGAGTAATGGGGGTCTGGCAGAGGCAAAGGAGGATGCAGAAAATTTTACAGTCAAAAGGGGTTTTGTGCAAATGGGAGAAGGGGGAATGGAAGAGTTTGACCCTTTCGCCACCAATGGCATTACAAGCAATGTCATAGTATGTATGTAATGCCCTCTGGTGGTAGATTTCACTCTGGTGCATAAAATTCGGTCAACTGAAAATGTTGATAGGGCAATTAATATTCCGTCCGGTTCAGCCGGATCGACAGAATTTTTTTTTTTTTTTGCTTCCAATCAACTGTAGTCAACTGCACTACAGGTTTTACGTCCCCCACATGGTGCTTAGGCACTTTGCGAGGGGGAACGACCAGTACCCCGGGATCGAAATTTTTTCGAGAGCCCGCGCCAGGAATCGAACCCGGGACCGCCGAAACCACAGCCAGTCGCTAAACCAACTGGGCTACGACGAGTCGTACAAATCCATTTACGATAGTTCATTTCGTTTTCCTTGAAAAATTCCAAAAGAGGCTAACAGATGTGCCAACTTTGTGATTCCAAAAAGCAATATATTATTATCTAATAACTAAAAAAAATTTAAAACGCACATCTTCGAATGTAAGTTAAATTACACGAACTCCCTCAATGAAAATTAAATCGGGTTCAAGTATTTTCTATGCTCGAATTTCTCCTATCGATGCAAATCTTCTACCTGCACTTGGTATTCGTGGACTCATTAACCGCCTCAATTTTCAAGATCTCTCGATCTTCTTAGGCATTGTTTCAAAACAGTCACCCTCGGAATATTTCATAATTTGCGTGAGAGCGTGGCAATGCAACGAAGACAAGTTTCCGTCGACAAACGCGGATTTCTAATGTTACCCCATTGATCAATACTGCTGAAGAAACAAACATCCACGTAATAATAATCACCCCAAAGTTTAAAATTGCCTCCCTGACTGAGGAAAACGACAGCAGCACCAGGGCCGCGTTCTGATAATAGGCGATGAGAATTGAGCGGAAGATTAGGCTCCAGTAAAATGTGCAAATAGTGTCTACGCCGTTCGGTACATGTTATGTGGTAGAGGTTCCTCAAAATAATTGCACCCGTAACTTATGTCCTGTCAGGACAACCATTTGGTTGCTGGTACAGATATGCCGCATAATCCTAGCAAAGTGCTACAATGTGCAATTTTCCTAATTGATTATGAATATTAAAATGAGTGTAGGTCGCAGCATATTCACTGTATAATACTCGTATTTGGAGTCAACACGGCAATAAAGATAAGACACATTTGGACCATGTAATGGTATTGGAGAATCATGTAAATGTACATATACGCAGCGCATGAACTGCAGGTATTTAGAGTACATATACACTGCATTCGCATATTTAATGGTATTGCACACGCTGGTCTTCCCTCTGCTAATTTAGGTATTGCTATTAAACAGTATGTGCGCGGGTTAGCTAACATAAACTGACGCTAAAGCATTCATCATGTGCGGGACCAAAAATGGTTTTGTTTTTGTTGTTTTGCTAAAAAAAATTAGTAGCTCTTAAATTATTCACGGGAAATCCCAAATGTAGCTAGCATTTTTTAGTAATAACAAGACTACTTTGTTCACTTGGACCGACCATAAATTACATGGTCACAGGAGCCTTAGTAAGATATTCCCATAAGCATAATTTCAGAGTTTGGTCAACGAATTACTCTTGTTTTATTGTTATAAATGTATCATAATCGCTTTACACAGAGGCTTTAACAACAGCCTGGAAGCATGGGTCAAATGGGCTTAAACGTTTTTTGAAATATGTCATCTAGCTAAATTAGAATGTATCCCCAATATTTCTTACAAATTCGGCTGCAAGTATCAGCTCAATACGTATCTGATATGTCAGATAACAGTGTAAAAAAACCTTACTCATTTCGGTATCTGTAGCCACCAAACAAGCATTTACATGCTGGATCGATTCTGGATTGCTGTTCGCAATATTAGCGACAGAAGGAATGAATTCGGTATTAAGAGTAAATATTGAGGTTCGTAGTTTCGTCGTACGAAAAAAATATAGTTAAAGTATTTCCGATAGTAATATATTGTATTTTTCCACATCAGTTTATTAGAAATTTTCGTTCTTATGTACATTTATTGATTAAAAAATTTGAATTGTTGCCAAAGTTACGTGAACACCCGCTACAACATTTTTCTAACAGCAGATGGGTTGACAAAAAAGGTCGACAATATTGACCATATACACTATATTTACGAAAATGTTAATTATTTGCAATAATAAAAATCGAGGCACATAACCGCACATGCGATATACTGTATACTATGTGTGGTTGGTTGACTCAGTGTCTGTACAAACAAAATGGCGAAGTCTGAATAATCAATTGAAACATATGATTCGTAAAATACAGCACATTCATGCACAGGGCGGTATAAAAGGATAAAGGCACGCGGTGAATGGACCACGACAAATTCATGTAAACAATATATCGCATAAAGCCTGCCGTTTGCAAGTCGTATTAGTTGGAATTTTTCAACAAGTTTAACAAAACGCATATATGAATGTAGCCATTGGCTAATAACTCACTTTATTCTAGTCGATATATATACCGTGAATCCGAAATCAGCAAATACACATTTTTTTCTTATAAAAAATGAAAAAACGAATAAAACATGAAGCGAGCTAGAAAATATAGCTTGTTTGTTTTGTTTTGTGTCACATTTATACTCTGAACATTATGCCATGCCCGCAGCAAATAAATTCGAAAACACCAATACAAACGTTTTAATAAATGTAAAACGTATGAAATATCAGATAAACTGCACAATGAGGTTCAGGCTTTGACAAAGTAGAAACATGCATCATAATGAATGAAAATAACGAAAAGTAAACAGTAATCATAAATGTGAACATATATATACATGTATGCCGAGATACCGAGTGCCTTGCAACTATGGGACTGTATTGACACCAACTAGTTTCAATAATAAGAAACCAGAAACGGTTAACATTGGCATTTTGCCAGTGCAACGGGCAAACCATACTCGTACATCCACTTTCATACTGTGCGTTTGTTTTCAAGACTCTTAACTAAATAAAGCTAAATTTCTCAAGATAACTTGTTCACGTTGCCGTTCTTTTAATTTCAATTACCCAGTATGCACCAATTTTCGATTCAATTTTTACATTAAAGTTTTGACATGGAGTCATCTGGTGGACATACATACATTTCCGCCTTCTAGCCAACCAAAGAAAGATTTGTTTGTCGGAAAGAATGCACTGAACCCAGCACACAAACAATTTTCTCCTGTCGCCACAATGCAAAGGGCACGATTTCAGACTCCCCTAATTCGGAAGTTTTGAGCCTCGAGAACAGCCAAAAAAGCGCACACGACTTATAAAATGTTAGGCTAGACGAAAGTGAAAACAGCAAACAGATGTTTCGGCTGGCCTTGTATACACACATATATATATGGCGATGGGCGGATAGAGTGAGTGGGTGAGAATGAAGGCGGCGGCGGGAGGGTTACTAGCCAACATTGGCACGCGCCTGCGAAGCCAGCCAAAAACTTTTTCATTTCGGCGACCAGAGAGAGACAGAACTCGAAAAACTACACCCGAAACGAATCGGCACGAAAACTGCTAGAAGGGGGATCAGACACAGTAGCTGAAGTCCAACCAACTGAGCAAGGCCGCTTGTTGCCAGTTCCCCCATTAAGAAACGAACCTGCGATCTAAAATGACCGCCATGTGCAATCAGTTTGGGTTAGCGAACTACGGCCCGTGTTGCTCGGGTGATGAAAGAAGTCCCCGTGAAGTGTCCCCCACACAACCGAGGGTTTCTGATTTACAAGTGATCGAAGCCAAACGTATCAGTAGTTCGGAAGATGTCATTGTCTTTTCAATTGAGCTTACTGTTCTACTTTTCAGTATCACGTTAACGAAAACATTCATACAAATTAATAAATAACGTCAACAAATATGGTAATTAAAAGAGACCAACTCATGTGATATAAACTGCTAAGTTTAACATTAACGAATGTTTCATAGTTAAATATTTTCGTCTTGGACGAAACTATAAATAGCTTGAGCGTGTGGTGCGACGACTAGAGTTCGAATCCCGCAGCGGGCCTTCCGGTTGAATCGACTGAAATTATTGCAAGTAGTGAACGTATCGTATAACAAATATATCTCGCCATTTTAAATATATTATTTGTTTTTAATAAAGCATGTTGAAATTACAGTCTGTTGTGGTGATACTGTCTTTGGGTAGAAGTTTTTTTTAAATGATCCAGTTATTATTTCACAATATCGAACAAAGAAACAAAAAATTGTGAGGGACAGGCCTCGTTGCCCTGTTTTTTGCCTTAATACAGTCGGACTTTCCATGAACTAGAATGGTTACTCTCTCTCAATGAGCGACGGCGCGTCTAACAAAGACAGGACCGGGCCGCACAACAATATGCAATTGTATTTTTGTTGAGCACGACAGACGCAGAGACTCGAAAAAATAAGCCTGCCGCACGAGAGGATTCAGATTCCGATTGTGCCGGACCAGAAAATCGTCGCTCTACTTCCATCCTCAGAAGACCGGATGTACAAACCATGTGCATCTTGTATACAGACCGAGATTGGTACTCGAAAAAAATAAAAATAAGCAAAATCAGTGGGTGGGCTACCACGCTCCATTTACGATTACCATAAACTATATTTTTTGGAGAAACAATAAATTTTGGAAAATTTATTAACAATCGTTAAAATTAAAATTCCTTTTTAAAGTTTTTTTAAACATTTGGTTCGGTAAAAGTTCAGCAATCCTATCTTTAAAGAATAAACAATCTGTGTGAAACCAAATGATTATTTTCCATGTATCGTAATTCTTCGATAACTGCATTATTCGTGCATGCCATCAAATCGGGTCTCAGAAAACGACGAATACCACATCCCAATGGCCGGGCAGTGTAAGAAGGACCAGACGATAGAAGGAAGGCACATTATAGTAGACCAGACGGATGGCCGACCTTCCGACAAAAGCCTATGATTTTCTCCCGTGTTCACGAGATCAGAAGGATGCAAGAGACAGAGGAGTGGAAAAGAGATGGGATATATACCAAAATCGCTTAGCTAAATAGCAATAACTCAGTATCTCGAAATTTGCAACTTAAAGAGTCCCGAAAATCATAGGATCACAACGCCGACGCCACTTAATCAATTTTTCGATGGAGTCTGTGCTAGCTGGGTGGATCCACGAAAAGCAGAAAAAGTCAGCGCTTTTTCCACCGACGCTTATCCGACGTCGGGACGATTCATTCGCATAAAACCCGAGGGTCCGAACCCCGTGCCCGTCGTCAACAACATCAGTGGTGACAAGGAGTGGTAAGAGGGTGGCGGTGGTAAGGGAACGAGGGGAAATAATTTTGGCGAGTATATAATACATCGAGGCTGCGCGTTCGCGTGCCGTGCTTGTGCAGTCGCCGAAAAACTGGATTTCGGGAAAATAAATTTCGGGATCATCGCTGCCACCCCAACGCACACGTATCCAACCCCAACAGTTGGTTTGGACGGAACTGCCCCTCTCTCGCGTGGTCTTTCCCTATGATCAGGCCCGTGCTTAAATATCCCCCTCTTATTATTCGTCTGCACGACCCATCTTCAGCGCACGCGTGAGAGGAACCTAAACTGTGGTACGCGTTTCTAATTGAAATACAACAGTAATTTCAAAAAGTAACAGCAAAACAAAAATAAGCAGAATATCTCTCGACAAATACTGTTGTTCTATTCCGAAATGATAATGTTTTAAAATAAGAAATTAATACTGAAATGAAAGAGCGTTATGTGGAAAACCCAAATGTGTGGTTAATACGATATTGCCTGTTCTAATTTGTTCAATCTGTTGGCATCAAGTTTATAACCTCTGTACAACACGTATCTACTTATTTTTATTAAACCTGCTTCCAGTGATTTAATAGCAATCATGTAAGTATCAAATATTTTAGGAAAAATGAAATGATGAAAATATTTTTTTTTATAAAAATGTCTAAACACTTAGACAAAGTGAAATAATACTGAATGTAAAAACAATTTAAAAAAAAATTCATATTTATAAACTTAATTTATGCTTACAGGAAAACATACTATTTAATAATATTACCGATAACTAAAAAAATCGGGGGAAAATCGGGTTATCGGAAAGTGAATGAGTTTCAACATGAGAAATACGAATGATTCAGAGTTTGCAATCAAGTGATGAAGCCAAAAACCTCTATCACAATAGCGGATGCAAAAAGTCCCCATCATTGTATCATTTGGCCAAGCGTAGAGCAGGATGAAGAAGGAGGAGGGGGGACCATTTTATTTTCCTGAACATCCATTCCCCTCAGTCCTCACCTTCGCTTGTGCTCATCTTGGTTCTTCGTCTGACTGTCGACGGAAGAGCACCCACCTCAATCGGTGGCGAGGGGTTAGGTGGGTAGATGGTTTGGCTGGGGGATCCTCAGTTAGACAACTCGCATCGGGGTGGCCATGAATTGGGCCTGCGTGAGACCCCCGAGCCCATTTGAGAGGACTTTAGTCAAACGCCTATAAAAATACAAACGTTTTTTTCCAAAACTCGATTCTCGGAACTTGTTTCTCTAATAACATTTTGTAACTTTGAATTGACAATGAATGTTAGAAGTCCAAACCTGCGGCAAGAATTTAATTATTTTCATTCATATTTGTTTAATAACCGCAATTATTTATTTTTAACGTAACAAATCAGATGGAATTTAACCATTTTGATGGTTGCAAATGAACGCAGACTACAGAATAAAACTGAATTCGTAAAATTGATCAGTTTAGGAGTTGGTCTCTCACTCAGGAAAGTGCACCCACAAGCGATTGGACTTTGCGAGATCGCAGCTCGGGTGGAGTGGGGAGGATGTCGAAGGTGATGCGGCAAAGGGAGGGGTGGAGAGGGGTTTCAGTCGATACCGGAGAGGATGGAGAAGGTGGAGGGTGTGCGTGAACGGACGGTCTTGCAGTGAAGGTGGGCAAGGGAGTCCACGTCAAAATAAGGGACCACGTGGGGTAGTGTATACAGTATATGTGTGTGTGTGTCGGGCGTGCTTTCCCGTGAGCCTTTGCAGAGAGCGGCGTGCCGCGCTGTGGCGGGAGCCGAACCCCATTGTCCATGCAGATCCCCGATTACGCTCGTAGATAATTCATGGAAATTGACCGGTAGGTTGGACAGCTGCCGTGGAGGGCAGCCGGCAGCACCAACAGCAGTACGCATGCAAAGCCAACCTAGGGGCCGGAAGGATAAAACGCTGGGGGAGTGGGGAAGGGGCGGTCGGTCTCGGATGGGCCCTCGTCGAGAGAAGCCTGACGGCCACCCTCATCCACCCTGCAGGTCACCTTGTCAGTGCAGCAAACCAAAAAATGCAAGAATAGAACACAGATTGATTCTTCACCGGATGTGTCGTAACTTCTTTTAAATGGCCGCCCCAAGCATAGAACTAACGTCAGTTTGTCGTTATGACCTAACATGACATCGACATCAAAAAGACTATCACAAGTTTTACATGATTACCAAACTAAATACAGGACAACTGACGGAGTAGCCTCATCATAATCGGCCAAATGTTAACAAAATAACACAGAAATGAGGGAATCGCAAATTTAAAAATCTCAACTCCGCTTTGTTCAACGCACAGTGGCCCAGAGATTTACGGATTCTACTCAACTGATTTCTTGCAGAGATTCCCCTCTAATGGGGGCCCACCCGAGTCACAGGGCGTGCAGCAGAGAGCAAAAGTTCGGAGAACATTTTTCGGAGAGGATATCGACAATTTTCGGAGCCCTCAAGCTGCCATGAAGTTGGCCAACAGGGGTCCTCCCCTCGGGTTCGCGTCCAGTTCACCCCTGTATATGCATGCACATACCGTATGTACCATAAGCAGTATGTACACTATACATGTAAATGTATAGCAGAGACCAAGAGAGAGAGAGAGAGATCGGTGGCATATATATAAGAGTGGCGACCAGGCACGTACAATTCATCATTCCGACGGCGTCCATATGCGGTGGTCAGTGCGAGTCGCTTTGGACGAGGTAAAATAGAGAAAGAAGAATAGGGTGTCCAGGACCGACTAGTGCCCAAACTCCTCTCGTGAAATATTCATTCGGAGTTTATTCGTTCTACAAACGTTCGTTACGCAAAACCAAACGAATTGCAGCCACGAAGATTTGGAATAGAAAATATTTCGTCAAAGCAAATAATCGTTTATTGAGCTTGATTGAATGTCGGATCCAGGACCTTGCTTGATGGAAGACGAAGAAGTGGTATATTTCATAAACAATATTTAAAATGGACCGCCACATATTTCGCAATTTCAACCAATATATTTTTTATTTCTAAAGTTAGCCACCCTCTTTGGCTTTAGTTCACTGCTGTTCCAGATCGGTCTAGATCGGTTAAATATTGTAAATGCAATAATGTTAATAAGAGTCATCAAGATTGTTTTTAACAATAATTTTAAATTATCATCGTTATCGCCGCTATTCTGGCTTAGCAGCTTAACTAATAGAAACACCGGACTCGTCAATCGTTCTACATGTATTAAAATCCCGTATCCAATGTGTTTCTTAAGTGATCTGTCTGTTGTATAAAATCGGTTGTCATTTGGCGTACTATGAGATAGTTACATGAATTGATAGTATCGCATCACTCGTACATTTCAATTAAGCTCACATAATGTCCGTAAAAAATATTTAGGTCGACCGAACGACCACATTCAGAGTCCAACCATGCGGGCCACTCGTAGGCCTTGCGCAAAGAGCAACAAGCAAGCAACACAGCTCAAACATGAGTCGGTTGCAAACTGATCGCATTAATGGATTATGCAGACGCCTGTACGAGTGAGTGTACATCAAATAAGATCCAAATACACCAAAATCCAATTTGCCCATGCATGCGTGGTGTTGAATGTTTTATCAAACGCTGCTCGCAAACTGCTATTAGTTCGCTAAATTATTTATCGTCCATAAATAGAGTAGCCCACACCGCATGCACATATTTAAGTATACCTGATAGTTAACAAAATGGTCCTCGTGTTTGACTATCGGTTGCAAAATCGACACGTTAAAAAATAGAAAAAAGATGATGATCTACGAAAGAAAACGTTCAACTGTAGTCCATTTAATTTTAAAATTTCAAATGAAATGGTTTATAGCTTTATACTTTACATACTTTATACTTTTGGCTAAATATTTCTTTTATAAAAATGCAAATAAGAAATACTTAGAAATCACCTGGTACATGTTGATCCACAAATAGATTTAACTGAATTCAATGGGGCACCGTATATCAATAGTAAAAAGTAGTAAAACTAAAAATAAATGCACTACCTGTTGGTGCAATTTTCAATTTTATACTCACGTAGTGCAATACACATTACGTGTGCAAAAACAGGGACATGCATGAGTATTATTATAATTAGTTGGAAGATTTACAAAATGGCTATCAAATAATCCCCCCAATTTGCATAACATTTCAATTCACGAACAGACTTTTTCCCCTTCTTTTTTACCAGATACTAAATACGGAGTCACGTACAAAAAAAGAGGGAGAGGAGGAGCCTATTATTATACGGGCGCGACAAAAGGGAGGGGCCAGGCACCGCCAGAGCCAGTCAATCACAGGCGCGTGAATACGAAAGGAGCAGAGCGCTCACGCTACAGGAGGCGTCTATGCAAAACAGGCGTCGATTAGAAATTTGCATATCATAACCACGCAAATTCATTCGCGCGTCCGCATTGGCAAACGCCAACGCGGAGGAGGAGGAGGAGGAGGGGGGGAGCAACGGAGGGCGCCACAGGGAAGGATTCTCGGGTCCGTTTGAACGGGAACTCGGACGCCACCGTTGCGTTTTGGACGGCGTAGAACGAATGGTCGTCGTTAATCAAAAAAAGAAAATAATGTCAAAACAGCTTTCTTCGACCGGCCTCACCGCCGCACACAACGCGCCATCAATTATTTATATATATATCACCACAACCTTGCATGCAACGGTGATCTATAGGTGCCACCTACTGGCTACCGGGCATGAATAGACACATGTGGACGCGCTGCATGTTTGACTACGCTTAATCGTGTGTCCTTTACATAAGGTTCGATTTTGTGAAGCTACGTTAATATTTAACGTAAGAAATTGAGTTGCACTGTATTTCGAATAGCCTACACGATAATTCCTAACATAACACGATAACACGAAACGTTATTAAATTTGCAAAATGAAATTTAAACAATGTGAACACTGAAAACTGCATTATACAATCGTTTGGTACTTAAACACTTCACCGAAATAAGCAATTTGTTTAAAGATTACAATACATTTTTTAAATTAATGTAGAACAATTGCAGGATAACAATTATAGACGGCAAATGGTTTGGTTCGTAGAATAAACGAGACTGTCAATTTTTTCGAGCTTAAAACAAATTGTATAAAAAATTACAGAGGAAACAACTTGAAACTGTTGATTGTTTAGTTCTGTAGTTGGTATACCGGCATCTCATACCAATTCTTGGATATTTAAAAAAATTTAATTTGCGAAATTTAATTTTTTTAATGATACAAAAAACGGGTTTATACATAATACCCGGGACAACGCCGGACGAAAAAAGACAAACAGAGTCGCCGACAAACTCTTCAAACAAAATAGCATAACTAATATTTAATAAGAATAAACTAAAATGAAAACCTATGCAACTGATGACAAACAAGATTTTATACAATCGTTTGAAAGTAACACTTAATCAGAACAAGTGATTTGTTCAAGAAATTTCTCTGGCAGAACAATTTATTTTATTAAATTTTTGGGAAAACAGCTACTAAACATTTTCTTTTTAAAAAAAACGGTGCGCTGTGTAGTCATGGTCAGCGAAACTTAATAAATTAGCAATCACTGCAGACAGTGGTGCACGGCAGCGAAAACAACTTTTGTCTTGAAACGAGCCACAAACTTGTTAAAACAAACTGATCAACGGCAACAGATAAAAAACTAACGATTTTAATAAAAATAACCAGACTAAATCAACAAATGAAATTTTTAAAAGTTTTTAATTGCAATTTCATATTTTTAAACAAGATCAATTCAAATTTGTTAACTTACAAAAATGAGATGGGTCCAATCGATTTTTTAAAATCGACTTCAATAACCACAAACGCGAAGTTGTTCGTAACAGACAACATTTTAATAGAAATTTGATTGCAACAAATATAAATGCTTGCAAGTTATATTCAATATAGACGATAATGTACGTATATTTCTAGATACTAAATTGTTTGTTTTAAAGACCGGTTTGTGGAATACAGCTCATCTCTTCGTATGACTCAGTTTCGTGACAGGATGGGGTCGTGTGCGGATGGTGGAGGGGGAAGAAAGGAAGGGATAATAGATAAAGTCTCGAAGATGGAGGAGCCGAGACTGGCTGTCGATATAAATAACCTACTCCAAAATCACAACCAATTGCTCAAACCTAAATCTATATACGATGATCTGAGTCGCGGACAAACTTCTCGCTGACAACAAACAACACGTCGCCGAAAAGCCGAAATAAGAAATTTTTCCGTGATAAATTTATGGTTGGCCGGGAACCGGAGAGGACGGCGCAGTGGCCAAGTCGTATGTCTCGCATCTCGGCTCGGGACTTGAGAAATGGCCACTTGTGCGTCACATCCATAACCCCCTGCACCTAAATTAAGACATCCGGGTTTTTTTCGCCAAAAAAATTTTCTCTCTCTCTCTTGAAGCCGGTCTTCCCGCACAGAAACACGGAATGTCTCGAAAACACACAATTCAATCATCCTTCATCGCATGTATCGTGTCACATGCAAAAAACGTCACAATTTAAATATTTTTCTGCTTCTTCTCTGATTTGTGTCTATGGCACTTTGCCATCGCCCTTTTCACCTCGGCACTATTATTCATTGACGGTACCCAATGTTTAGAATGTTTTTTGACTCATTTCCTTTGTCATTTTGCGACAGTTGTTTTACAATGGGGACTGACTCAAACCCCAATGTCCCCAGAATTGGGACTATATTCACAGAAGGACATATACAGGGCAAACCTGAAACTATGAACCCCTTTAAATATTTTTTAATAAGTCGGGAAAAATAGTCCGATTATTATGAAATTTGGTACAAATGACTTAAACATATTTACCAAAATAATGGATATTTCAGAAGATATTCAAAATGACCGCCGCCAGCATTAACACATGCGTAAAGTCGGGTGCGCCGCTTTCTAATTGTTGCATCAATTGCCCGCTGGTCGAGCTCATCCCACGCCTTCTGAATCTGCTCTCTCAGTTCATCCACATTGTAAATCTTCTTTCTGTAGACCTTCTCTTGTAGAACACCCAAAATAGCGATGATTCTGCCCACAAAAGTTTAAAAATACCTACCTGATAAGCAATTTGGCGCTGGGAAGGGACTTTTGCGGATGTCCTTGACTTTGCACAAGTTCTTTAAGGGATCATTAAGGGATTGTGGAACGATAGTATCGGGAGGTCTCAGGAGAAAATCACTCCACTTTCAGGTTTATAGCCGATTAAACTGAAACTACACAGCTAGAGCTTCAAGACTATTGTTTTGAACCAGGCCACTCAGCCATATAAATCGACTATCTACTCTAAAATTTAGCAGATTTAAGCTTTAAAAAACACAAATTTTAATGGTCGGGGAACCAGGACGAACTATACTGACTTTCCAAGAACTCGATTTCGACTTTGCCATTTAATCCAATAAGTTTATTCTCCTATGCCATTGCTTACACGAACTCACTGAATCAGAAAATTTGAATCAACTTTTTTCTTCGTTATGCCAGTGAAATTCGTGCTGCAAAAAACATTCAGTGTCGGGCCCCTTTGGAAAAATTGCCTCTTTCTTGGAACAATTTCTATTATTGCCGAAACCATGCTGAAAAACTATTCGGCGAAGACGTGCATGCATATATACCCAGCGAATACAGTCGTTCAGGGTGCCTAGCATGGCGCCGCCATTCATGGGTGGTGTGTGTCACCTGTGGTGCCACGCTCGTCACTCTGGATCAGGATTCTCGGCGAGGATAGCGAGAAACAACGGGTGGGCTCAAACACACATATATATTCGTACATACGACACCCGAAATAATTCGCCATTTCCCCCCGTGATGCGGATCCCATATCCCATGTATGTGTGGGTAATAAACCACAGGTATATACCTCCCCGTGTACATGTACACGTCCCGTAAGCGTGCGCGAATAAATCGAATCTGGCCGGAGCGCATAAACGGTGGCAGATTTCCGAGAACCGACCCCAATGGCCGTCTTCCATGTAATGAACCGTGGCTTTGTATGTGAATGCATGCATACGGTAACATTCTTTATATATTTTTTTCGTCTTTTACCCCAGCCCAGACTGAGTCACTGACTCCTTCGTCGAAGCTCGCCATCCGTCTTTAGTTTCATGATCTGCTATGAAGAAATGCAAAGCTAGAATACGGGATGAAATCAGGTTCACACTTTAAGGTTTGCCGAGAAGACCTAATGATACAGCCATTTCTGATGTAATGGCTGACGCCTGAAGATTGGTGAAGCGCCCTTAGTGGGGATAATTGAAACCAAATGAGAGCCACAGATACGGTGAACCACCTATTTCAATGCTTCGATTGGCGATCAGATAAATTAGAGTTATAAAGAGCACTTAATAGTCGCCGTTCACGGAAATTAATCGTAAATTAATTGCCACGTCTGTGGCCGAAATTCCATTGATTGCTAGATACAGCGACATCCAGGAACATGTGAATGTGTGGTCTCAGTAAGATATTCGAGCGTAACAAAAACAAAGAATGCTTTTCCCAGAAATCGAGAATATCGGGTGCATGATGCGGGCGAGACGCCGATCCATAAACAAACCCCCCGAATGCAAAAATAGTTATTTTGCAATAACTGACTGCACTGACCGGGCGCAAAAGAAAAAAGAAAAGAACCTCGCCAAACTGCAGCGGTGAGTTATTGGAGGAGGCGGCCACAAAATCGATTCTCCTTTATGGATAGCGAGAGAGTGCTGCCAATTTTGAACCCGCCGCTCATCCGAATCATCATTCGTATGTACATGTATAATGTTCTGTATATACGTATATATGGATACGGCCTTACATGTTATGCATCAGGGGCCTCATTCAAATCGCCAAGGTGCATTGGGGCTCACAGGCACACGAGCAATCTATGCGTATATACTTATTCGCCATTTCTCAAACCGCCGAACGGCGAACACGGCAATGGCTCATCCATCCTCCCCAGCAGGGGGGTGGAATAAAAGGCTTCGTGAACGATGCATATATACGAGCACATATATATATACGTATAGGTGTTGGGCCAGATTGGTTTTGCATTCGAAAACGTACACCCCGATTCACATGTGTCGGACGAAAGTGGGCGTCGCATATCGGAACTGGATACAGGAATGGCAAGGGAATACAATTTTTTTTTTCTTCTCCCCGGTCATGCAACATATGATCTTCTCACATTGCGTGTTCCGCACCATAAAAACGTTTCCGACACCAAAGAACAACTGTAAAAATCGTTCTCGCGTCACGCATTTCGCCTCCCTCCTTCGAGAATCGTTCACCGATACAATAGCTGTCCAATCAAATGCGGTAAAATGTCTGGCTGCACTCCTGTGTACAGTGTAATCGGTCGATTTTCATACTTGATGTTTCAATACAGCACTATTGTGAACCTCATTTCCAAAATCAAATTTTGTCGTAAACGTTAATTTAAAAATCCACATATTTCGTAAAATTCAAATTCAATAACTTTGGCTACAAATTTACCATGGCCAATAAACATTTTGGAGTGAAACGTCAATTTCAATTTAATCTTTATGTTCACGTTGCTAAACTTAAATAATCTGGCTTCGTCAATTCTTTTCACTGATTTTGTATGTAATCTTGTTGTATTTTAAAATTTTAATAGATCTGTCGCGGGATAAGAAAAAATTCAATTTTAGGGACTTAATTCCACAGCTCAGGTGGGGCTTTGAGGCTGACAATTTGGTAATCATCCTTAACAAACATTTTAAAAGAGAAAAATTTCAATTCGGTAGAGGATATTTCCTTGATCAGTCAGGGTGGCGATACTCAATTTTTTTTTAAATCGGGACAATCCCGGAAACTTTATAACCGTGTATTCCCACCGAAGTTGAAGTCGCAACCCACAAACCCACTCGCACAATGCCAACTTCCGCTCGATCACACATGCCTTATGCAGATCCATACCACAATCACACATGCAGAAATTACCTCATGCATCCCTATTCAAAAAAACAATTCCCGAATCCAACACAAGCCAAGCCTGCAGCTGTAGTCCCCCCCCACCACCGCACACTATATACAAGACTATAACATAAAATGCCGATACATTATTACCAGACAAATGGCTACCACGGGCCAGTCTCATCAATAACGGCTGTCTGATAAACCGGGTCGCCATAGCGACGGTCGCCCGGCAACCAGACCAGTCCCAAACTCCTGCATCACTGTTGCAAAAGCCTCCGAAGTCCCCGAGTACACATGTGGGGTTGGCTACTCTCTCCGGTCACTAAAAGTGCAATGCTAGAGTTTAGGCGTCGTGTTCTAAGCTTTCGAAATGATAAACGCTATTCGAACGCAAATTCTTTTTAGGCATCGTCCATTTTGGATGCAATGCAACGTCCAGCCATTTGAGTTGCGCGATTCAAAGATAACAAGCTGCACCTGCAGTGATATAATTTCCTGTAATATTCGTTTATGTCTGACAATGTGCAATTAAACGTTCCGACCCGTGAAATTCGCAGTCTGCACGCTCAGTCGACTTGCACCACCTGGTATAAAAGTGGGGCAGTCTAGACATGGTCTCAAGAAGATATACCCGTGCGCGCGCGCGCCCGAGTGGACACACAACATCCCCATATTATATGCAACGCATGCACGCGTGCCGGACCGCGC